>ML788343.1:466621-498342 GCA_009831015.1 Picea engelmannii | reverse complement strand
TCCATCTACAATTTCATCCCTCTTCCATTTACTTGGTACAAAAATGCACCCATGGGGCCCCCACACTTCAATGATGGTATCGCATTACTGGCACCTCAAGCAGGCCCAACCATCCTTTACTTGGGAACCCATTTTTGTACATGTACTTTCAACCCATTTATTCTTTATTCATTTGGTAATTTTCTAAAGTAAATTTCAAATTCCAGTAGGTATAGGAGGTTTTTGGCATCGCCACCGATGGCGTATTTTTCCTTGGGAAATAGAAGCCCATGTCTCTTGTGGTTGGGATATTTCACTTTTATCACCATATATGCAAATCTATCCCTATCATGGCCAAAATACTAACTATCATTGACACCTCTATCTCACAGTACTACATTTTGACCTATCCTACACTCCTTTTCAATATCACCCACTCAACACAATTCACCCAAAATCTGGTTGCCCCCCTAAAACAAAATCATGTTTACGGTTGCTTCCATCACTTATCATCCCCCAACCAAGGGAAATTCTTGAGTCCCATATATCTCGAACCTCGTCCATGTCACCAATTCATCCAACTTTTCTTCCACTGATACCATTTATGATCAAATCAATGCCAAGAATCCCTCTACTTCTTGAATTCACACTCCCTTTGTTGTCGACGTCAGCAGCTGTTTATAGGAAGGTAATATTATCTTGTCTCCCATTCCCTTATTAACGAGCAATCTTAAATGACACAAACATATTCTTCATTTCTCTATGATGTCATTGACCCCCATAACATTTGAATCCAACAAAGTTTCATGTTATGGTGGGTCAGACTATGCGACTGTTGCAGTTTCCAGTAACAAACGAATACCTATAAAGTTTCTAGGAAAAAAATTCCTTCAAGCTATCTATCCATTTATTCAGATAACATTCAATCATCAGAACTATCATCTATTGGTTTTTATGATCCCAAGGGTGCTACTGGCCTCAAATTCATGAACAATTTCATTTATCGTCCTTCATTTATGGTTTCATGATAGGAGCATGGGGCATGCCTGCCTCACTTGTATCTAAATTTATCTTTCACTATTTAGATAATACTTGGTTCCCATCAAAATCCCCTCTTCCTCCAATGGATCACCCCTACGGTCCCTCTCAAATAGAAGCTACAAATATTATATCCACAAAAGAAAGAATTATGTATTTCAACTATATGTGTGCACCTAACCTCACACATCAAAGGCCATATGTTATCACTAAAAAAATTCTCACAAGAAATACATAAAATGGTTGAATAAAATATCAACACAAACACAACATACTTCCAACATTTACAGAATCTATTTCAGCAAGATGTCGAAACTATATAAAAATACCCATGAATTTATGTGCACTTCTACCAAAGTCAGTGCGTGCACATCCACATAGGTCAAAAAATCCTTGGTTGTGCACTATGCACGTCTTGTGTGACTGTCCCTGAAGAAACCCACGTTGACACAGAAACAATGCATTTATAAAGTTGGTTGGGCCTCAACCACTTCCAGGCTGAAGTGTACCAATACAAGACCTCAATATTGGCCCAAAATCTCACCTTGGGGTCATTGAAAGGATGGAAAGTACCTCCAAAGGTATCCCATTCAAACTTGGAACATGTTATGTAATATCTTGCTATGGTCCTATAAATACATGGTCATAGTATGTTGAAAAATAAGGAATTCATTGTATTGTTGTGTTTCCCATTTTCTCTTAGAGAAGCCATCTATTCGCTTGAGAGCTATCTCAACAACCATAGCATTTGGTAATCTTCTTCACCATTTTTATCAATAGATAGTAGATTAAATCCCTACTTTTGGGGGAGTCAACGACCATCCCATGGAGGAATAGGGGATTCATAAGTCCCACTTTTCTCCTTTGGTGTTCTCAATTCAAGGATCACTTTCCATTTGGGTATTTATTTCTTGTGTTAATTTCATGCGTCTATCTTAGTTTTTACATGATTTGTTTACTTCTATTTCTTATCTATTTGTTTTGTTATTTACTTTCTGGCTGATTCACTAATCAACGAACCACTTGTTTTTTTGTCTTTCTACTCTAAGAAGGTAGATAAAGGGCCTCGTTTTACTCACCCAAGTGACAACAAGAGATCAACAATTCCACCTAGGTCCTCTATTGTATCCTCCTTCTTGATTTTATGCACATTCCCCATATTATCTCCTCAATGAGGACAATATTTATACATTTGATATCCTTCACATCCCAAACATTTTATGAGTTGCTTCCTTGACCTATTTCCCAAGGAATTTGTCATTTTTTTATTAGCTGCATATGGATTCTCTGGTTTATGTGCTTGAGAACTATTCCTAATGAAATGTGTCTCGAATCCTTTCTTCCTCTGATCCATGTTATGTTTCTTATTATTATCCCCAACCTTTTTGAAATTTGTTCTTCCTCTGTTGTGTGCATGCAAATACTTATCATTTCTTATGGATTATTCTAAATTCCTTACCTCATAAAACTAAATTTTATCCCATTAAAAGGATTGAAGTACACTCAAGAACTTGTGAATTTTGACCTTATAATCCTTGATGAAGCTCACATACCTAATACGTTCCAATAATTTTGTCTCATATTCATCCATGGTCATGTTCCCAAGTTTGAGTTCAAAGAAATCTTGCATTTTCTTGTCATAATATTGCTTTGACAAGTATTCCTGCTAGAAATATTTCTCAAACTACTTATAGGAAATTATATTTTCATAAAGGTGCTTGATCTTCTTAAATAAATCCCACCATATATATGTCTTTCCTTGTATATGGTAGGATGTAATTATGTCTTCTACATTTTATGACTAATCATGTAACTAGAAATATTTCCTCATTTCCAACAACGATGATTTTTCATCCTCTCCCTTCCTATTCTCTCCATTAAATGATGGTGGCTTGATATTCCTAAGATCCCCTTACAATATAACAAACCCATGTCTTGTCCTATAATGTTTGACAAGAGACATACTTGAGTTTATTTCTGACCTTGAACATGCATATGCTCTTCTGATTGACTTCCCTTGGGAGTGATGATTTTGATGATGTCTACTGCTACTTCTAGAATATCTAGACCCTCTATGATATTCCCTTGTATAATTATATCTAGATACTTATACTAGCCTTGCACTAGCTTCTTGTCTTGTGCCAAAATATTTATTGACTTGCTTCTAGAGAATATTCAAACTATATAGTATCTCCTTCTAATCTTTCATGATATTTTCATTATTTTCCCTATAGATATGAACTTCTCTTTGCATGATTCTCAAAATTATAGGCTCCTTATTGACTCTTGTTCCATTATACATTATCTCATCATTTCCCATGCTAACATGTATCCCTCAAACTTCATCTTCATGATTGTAGGAACCTTAGGATCACTGCATGACTATAGTTCTTATAGAGGAACCAACTCCCTTCCTGCGCCTCTAAGTTTTATCATAAATTTGCATGAAAACAATTATTTTTTAGAAAAAAATATATAGAAACAATTCTAGAAAATAATGCATAATTTTTATTTCTTTAGATAAAATTATTGAATCTTTAGCAGTATATTCAGGGGCTTCATTTCATGCCACACCCCATAGGGAATATTTCCAAGATTATGTTCAAGATGATTTTGGCTAGGTTTATTTGGGTGATGTGAACCATGTAAAATTGTTGGAATGGGTAATGTAAAAATAAAACAAAGAATGGAAACCAATGGTTATTAAAAGGGGTGAGACATATACTAGATCCGAGAAGAAATCTAATTTCAATAGGGGAGTAGGAAATTGAAGGTTGTATATCTATATTTACATGTAAGGCATGGAATGCCACTAAAGGATCACTGGTAATGGAAAAAGGGGAGAAGGTAGGTACATTGTATTTATGTATTATTAATGCCAAATCTTCTATCTCTTTAGCTTCTACAGGAGTGGATATAGCAATGTGGCATCATAGGATTAGACACATGAGTCATAAGGGGATGCAGATACTTCACAAAAGGAATTTTTTTCCATATATTAAATAACTTGATTTTGATTTCTGTGAGCATTGTGTTTATGGAAAACATAAGAGATTCATATTTCTCAGTGTTGGAAAAGAAAAGAAACCTAAAATGTTGGAGCTTGGGAATACAAATTTATGGGGACCAACTCATGTATCATCTCTTGGTGGTTGTCATTATTATGTTACTTTTGTTGATGGTGGAACTAGAAAAAGTTGGGTTTATTGCATTCGACAAAACGTTGATGTTTTTGATATTTTTAAGAAATGTAAATATTTGGTTGAGAATGAGACAATATAGAGGTTGAAGTGTCTAAAATCAGATAATGGAGGTGAATATTTCAACAAGGAGTTTGATTATTATTGATCATAGCATGGGATTCGTAGAGAGAAGGCAATTCCAGGAACACCACAAGGAAATGGTGTGTCAGAAAGGATGAACAAGACAATGATGGAATTCTCGAGGAGTATGATATTGCATGTTGGGTTGCCCTTACATTTATGGGTAGATGTTGTAGATAATTTGTTTTACCTAATAAACATAGGACCTTCAATCTCTTTGGATGGTCGCATTCTATAGGAGGCATGGATATGTAAAAAGGTAAACTATTCATTTTTGAATACTTTTGGTTGTGAAGCATTTGTCCATATTGATAAAGAAAATAGAAAAAAGATTGAAAAAATATCCAAGAAGTGTAACTTTATTGGATATAGTGTTAATGATTTTGGTTATCTCTGGTATTATGAAAATAAAAAAATAATTAGGATTAGTGATGTCATATTCAATGATAATTTCATGTACAAAGATTAGTTGCATGGAAAGAAACAGGAAAAAGAAATACGAGAATACACAATGCTTGATGAGATCACTGAAAAATAAATTTCAAAGGTACCAGAAAATCAAAGTGTACAACAATAGGAGAAATGGGTACCTCAAACTCCTACAAGTGTTGTTAGAAGATCTACCAGGTTAAGTAGACCCCTTGAATGATACTCTCCTTCATTGTATTATTTATTGTTGAGTGACTTTGGTGAACCAGAAACTTATGAAGAGGACATGTAGGTAGATACTAAAATAAGTGGTAGTAAGGAATGAAAGAGGAAATGGATTCTTTGCTAAATAATAAGACTTAGTACTTGGTTTAGTTTCCTGCAAGAAAAAAAGGATTGCCGAATAAATGAGTTTATAGGTTGAAGGAAGAAGATGGAGGTAAAAAGCAGTACAAGGCTAGACTTGTTGTAAAGAGGTTTTCACAAAAGAAACATATAGATTTTGATGAAATATTTTATCCTGATGTTAAAATGACTTCAATTAGGAATATTTTACATTTTGTGGCATTATAAGATTTGCATATTGAACAGTTACATGAAAAAACAACTTTTCTCCATGGAGATTTGGAGGAAGAGATTTATATGCAACAACCACAGAGGTATGAGGTCAAAGGAAGGGCGAATTAAAGATGCAGGTTGAAGAAGATATTGTATGACCTAAACCAAGCTCCAAGGCAGTGGTATTTGAAGTTTGACAGGTTTATGGTAGAACAAGGTTATAGTAGATGTCATTCTCATCATTGTGTTTATTTTAAAAGGATAGAAAATGGAAGCTATATCATCTTCATATTGTATGTTGATGACATGCTTGTTGCAAGGTCTAAAATGCAAGATGTAAATGTGCTAAAAAATAAATAGCTAATTCATTTGTGATGAAGAATTTGGGTCCTACAAAGAAAACCCTTGTTATGAGAATAACAAGAGACGGGAAAAAAAAGAAATTGACATGGTTTTAGGGTGAGTAGATAGAGAAGGTGTTGGAGAGGTTTATAAAGTGCAATGCAAAACTAGTTAGTACAAATTTGGTCGACCATTTCAAATTAACAAAGGAAATGTGTGCCAAGACATAGGAGGAGATAAAATACATGTCCAGGGTCCCTTATTCATCAACAGTTGGCAGCTTGATGTATGTTATGGTGTACACAAGACCAAATATTGCACACGCAGTGGGAGTTGTGAGAAGGTATATGCATAATATAGGTAAAGATCATTGGGAGGTATTAAAGTGGATTCTCAGGTATTCTATAGGTACTTCTACTAATGCATTATGTTTTGGAGGTTCATACATTGATCTATAGGGATATGTTGATTCATATACAGAAGCTGATAAAGATAGCAGGAGGAGCACCACAAGGTATGTTGTTACTGTAGGTGGAACATACATAAGTTATATTTAAAAAATACAAAAGGTTGTTGCACTTTCAACAATGGAAGCAAAGTATGTTGTTGCTACAGAGGCTAGTAAAGAAATTATTTGGTTCCAGAGGTTTATGGAGGAATTGGGAAAGAAGAAGGATAATAGCAAGTTGTCTTATGATAATGAGAGTGTCATTCATATTGAAAATAAATCAGCCTTCCATTCTAATACTAAGCATATCCAACTTAGGTACCATTTGATGCGGTCCATTTTGGAAGATGGACAATTGAATTTAGAAAAGATACATACTAGCCAAAATCTTGCAGACATGTTAACAAAGGTAGTCATCAAGGAGAGACTTAGTTCTTTCTCATTTTCATTTGGCCTTCAAGAATGAAGGTGAAGGTGAGAAATTTTACAGGCCTGAGGTGGCTCATAGTCCAACATGTCTAGCAATAGTGGAGTTGTTGTGATCGGTCTCCAAGTGGGATATTGTTGGTTGTGGAGACTGATTATCTTCTTGATTTAGAGGTTTGTTTTAGATGCGTTTGGATCCCATTTCCTGACAGGGGGGTGTGGGGGGCCTTTCCCCTACACTATTTTCATTAGGGGGGTCCAGGGGGGGTGACGACAATTAATGGAGCCCCCTCTAGTGGGGGCTTTGGGAACAAATCCCCTGAAGTGAAATTTTGGGAAGAATTTCCTTGTAAAACATTGTAATTTCATATTCCATCTGGACTATGCATTATAAGGTTGCATATCTGACTGTAGAAGTTATGTCAGGGATTTTTTCCCTAGAAGGCAACATTATTTCATGTATGAGGTAATTGTATTACAATTGTGTGTGATAGTGAATATTGTGTTTTGAAAGAGGAAAATATGAAATAAAGAAGAGGAAGTTATAGTAGGTGTGTTGTAGGTCGTATCCCTTCATTTTTGCTCGATAATAAGAAGGTAGGAACTAGAAATTTCTCTAGTGGATGCAACCTACATTGAGTGAACCATATCAGTGTCTCTATTGTATAATGTTTTTTCTATGTTTCATTCCACATTTTTTTTTTTAATTTCTCAGCGATTCATTTTTTCTAATAGTAAACTAGAAATGACAACTTTTTCCTTTTTCACTACTTGTTCAAGAATTAAAAATTTTAGCCAAACTAGATATCTTCCAAACTGTGCACTTCTAGAAAAACTTCAGTAAACCAAAGCTATCTAGATTTATGAGTAAAAAAAATATTTAGTAAATAAAGTTTCCCAAATTTGCAACCCGGGGACCCTTTTCTTCCTCAAAAAATACCAAAAATCCCCAAATGGTGGACCAGAATAGTGGTTTTTTCCTTGTTTCAACATCCTCATTCCAAACCCCTTAGAATTCATACAATTCTTTTGCATACTATTTTCATTTCTTCTTTTATGATACTTTATACAAGTTTCATTAGTAATTGTGCTCCTACCACTAAGCTTGACCCCGATCTTCAAGAAACATGTAATTTGCATTTTTTAGAAAATCAGAGCATGAATGGCCAATGGCCCTCTCTAAAACTTATGTGTCACTTGACACTATGGAAAAAACCCTAGTAAATATTATTTTATTCTAAGTTATAATTCTCCAACTAAGGAAAAAACATAATTTTTTCTCCAGAATTAATTTTTTTTTTAGACTATAGGAGAATTTTGCATATGTGGCATACTTATTGATGTGGTTGTTGATGCGGCTTTATATGTCCACATGAAACCTTAAGGTGATGCCATGTCACCTTATTGTCCACCTTGGTCATGCCCCATTAGCCTCTGCCTTCCTCCTTGTCTGTCTCTCCTCTTTCTTCCTTACCTTTTATACTTACCTTCACATTTTAATCTATAAATGAAATAAAATAAAATTATTAAAATATGGGACCCTACCTATACCATTTTCTAGATAGAATGATTGCAGTGGCCCATTCCTTCAATGAGTCTGATCCATACTTTACCTATAATGTTTCCCATAGGTCATAGTGATGATAGGGTCTCATCCCATACCTTTACCTTTGAAATCAAACTTTACCACACCCCATATATAATGATTGAGATCAGATGATCAACAACCGATAATGATCTCACATTGTCAACATGTGTGAGGGTTAAGAACCCTCCATAATGTGAACACAAAAAACTACCATTGATACATGGAGCCTTCCTATTGGTTTCACATCACGAAGGAATGTTTCAAAAATATCCATCGCACCATGTGATACCACTTATTGCATTGCTCTGATAGCACTTATGGTAATGGCCACTGCTTCGTTGGTAGCCCTACCACCGTTGCTTGCCACCATGCCACTAACTTGGCACCATGGACCTACCATTGTGGGTTTTCCACCATGGTAGTCCATGTCACCACTGCCATGTCATGGCCATGTGGCCTCCATGTCATGCTGACATCAAGGTATGAAAAATTACCCAAATTCTCCAAATTTGCATAATTCACTACAAGGAGTACACCTTGTTGCGAAGGTTTTTACATAAGCTCCTCGAACAATTCTTCCATTAGTTGTTTATAGAAAAATTTTCTAGTGGAGGAGGGTGGCCATATGTTTTTTTCGGTGCACCTTTGTGGAACATGTGCATAGGTCCACCTCTGAAAACAACAAAATCGATGCTTAAATGTTCAAACGCCCCATAACTATTCGTAGTGGAGGTGGATGCCCATAGGTTTTTGTGAAGTTTTTTTTTTTTATGTACCTTTAAGGAATCTAAGCATCAAAGATTTCATGAAAATAACACCTCGATGTGTCCATTTTCTAGTATCACCTTCATACTTTATGATAAAATTGCATGCACCGAACAAACTGCATTGGTGCCATCGAACAACACACATTGATGTGCATAATTGTCAAAAGGCGCACTGTGGTAGGGTAAATAAAAATAAAATATCAAACTTATTTTCATTGTTATAGTGCATCCCATTCTCACAAACTCTCAAGAAAGCACCAATACTCACTTTTCTTCCTAAGATTCCTTGTTTTCAATGCTTTACATCGACTTAGATAGATCCATTGGTGGATTCCACACATTTCCAAATTTTGGAAATTACCACAAATTTCCATTTCCTCTCAATAGTGAAACCATGCTTGCTCAGGAAATAACAGAGAGGGTAAATTATTTATTACCTTCCCATTTGAATTATCATTCAATCAAAATTACAATTTATCCTGAAATTTGGCATTTTTTTTTAATTTCCTGCATTATCCGTGAACGGTTCAGATCACTCCAACACAGTGAGTACTGTGTTAAATACATAGTTATGATCGCCTCCTTCACATCCATATCTATATGCATTGGTACCATTCAATCTAGTGCACCACTAGATGACAGAGGAGATATGTCATGTTATGATTAGTCATGAAGTGGTACTTGTACCCCCTAGAGACATATTATGGGTAGAGGTTCTCTCTACTACATGGAGGCATTTGTCTCATGAAATTATGACATTGATGTGCCATATTATTGGTTTTGTAAACGCCATTGATATGTTGAGGGTTGGTGCTCATGATCCCACTACATCTAGCTCATCATCAGATCCATCCACATCCTCTACTCCACCACATGGTCCTCCTCCTCCTGATTCTCCTCCGCATGAGTCGGTTGCGACATCTACCAATACTCCATCCACTTTTGATCCTCCTCCTCCTCTTGTTTCCCCTGCACATGTGTCTAAAACTGCATCCATGCCTAATATTCCTCTTCCCCTTGCTTCCCCTCCACAAGTATCTGAAATTGTATCTATTTATGATCCTACCCCTTCCCCTCCTCCTCCTCTTCCTCCACATCTGTCACAATATTTTGATGCTTTGGACACTATGATCATATCGAGTATTATTTATGAACATAATCATGATATTGATATCTAGAGACACTTTATAGTGCACTTATACCGACATTTTTTTATGAGATACTTTTTCTTGATAGAGGATCTACCTCTGGTAGTAGAGACATTGTTGCACCTGGCTCTCGTGGTGGACCTAGCTAGTAGTGGTACTCATTAACATTTATATTGATTGTTTTATATTTGATTGGAGATCTATATATGACATGTTTATTGTAGATTTTGTTGAGATGTATGTTTGACATGTGTATTCATATGTATATCGCTCATGTATAGTATATTTTCATATAATGTTGTGGTTTTTATTCTTTTTTTTTATTTATAAAATGTAATATGAGTATGCTAATGATGAACATTGTTAATGATTTCTCTGTTTTTAAGTGAAATTTGATATGTTCATTTAAATTTATAGTTATCATATAATGTTTAACTTTACTTTTATGAAAGCATTTAATTTGGATTGTGATTACAAAACATTATAAACATTAATGTTATATAATGTTTAATTGTTGTTAAAGGTGAATTGTTTTTTTGTCCAACAAGATAAAATATGTTTATTAAACATGTTTAGAAAGAAAAATACTTAAATATGATGAGTAAAATTATTGTGATTTGAATATTTATGTATTTTTCATATATTTTTTGTCCACAAAAAAATCCGTAATTTCATTAATTTGGTACAAAATTACATTCGTAGATATATATTGACTATGAATAAATATATAGGTATATATTATCTTAATGTAACCACTTCCATTACTGAACGTTTCAACAAAGATTCAATTTTGACATATTGCCAAAAACCCTCCTTTCCCACTTACCACATGCCGAGCCAAAGTTGTCTCACAACCCATATACAAAAACAAAACGCATGATTCTTATGTAAAATATTACAATTATGGATATACAGGTAACCCCATATTCTTGCTAATAGTTCAAAGAAGAGGTGAAGGCATCCTACAGTAGTCCATCCTGGAAAGGCACGTGGTATTCAAAAATGCCCCCTCCTGGATGTTTGGATATATGTCGACTGCCAAAATATAACTACAAGTCTTATTTGGAAATCCTATCAATCGTTTTATTTCATTCCTCGTAGATGTGAGAGAAATATATAGTGTCAAAAGTAGTGATAATACTCATAACTTCCTCAAGTATTGGAATAAGAGGATAAATATGACAAATTTGAACCGTGTTCACCCAATTGAGGACAAATAAAAGTAATAGTTTAATTCCATAATCTCAGAGAAATTATTTGAACCATCTCCCAATCCATCCCTGAGTTGAAAAAAATGATGTATGGATAAGTATAAACAACCCCCCCCCCCAAAAAAAAAAGTAATTTATCTCCCGAAGCCGCCCCATCCAAGTATGCCCACGGCCGCTCCTTGTCTATATGTTCCTCCAAAACCGCATGAGAATTACCAAAACCCACCCTAAACAAAGTATTTAAGTGTGAAAAGATTCCAAGTCAAATGATAGTCATGCAGAAGGGAAACTTTATATCATCCTGAAAATTCAAGGAATTATGAGCTATCCAGATCCCCCATGCATCAAAGAAGGGGAAATACTTGATTTCCCGCAGAGTCCTCGGTGAGAGCCAAATATTCAAGGCCTCCTCAAAGGATACACCTTGCCAACCACCAATGGAAGTATTCAAATTGCTTACTTCCTCCCATACTGGAATGGTAAAAGGACATCGCATAAAAATATGATCGACAGTCTCCTCCTATTATTTAAAAAGTGAACACCAACTCAGACCATTGAATTGTCTCTTCTGTAGGTTTTCCCACGTTGGAATTTTGTTCTCCATAATAAACTAGACCAAAATTTTCCCCTTAGATGGGCACCTTTGTTTCCAAAGTTTTCTCTACCACCACTTAACATATTGCTACAAATGATCAGTACTAACCATATTTTCGGGTATATACCCCTTCGAGATCCCTATCCCAAAGGAGTTCATCATCCCGATCTGATAGATGAATATTTTATCTCCTAAGAGAACTGATATACATGTCCCAAAGTAATAATTCTTCCCCTTATAAACCCAACATTCTCCTGTCTCTCCAACCTTGGCACCAAATATTTGTGGCTAGAGGTTCCCCAACCTGTGCCAGGTTTAAATAACCCCCCCTGATCCAATTTTGAGTGTAAATCTTCAGGGATTATGTGCTCTCTATATATACCCACCCAGGGGTCTTGACCAATCCCAAGAAAGTTTCCATACCCAACTCGCCAGGTTAAACCATTCCCAACAACCTTAAAATATTTAATAACTTCCTTCCACATAACAAAAATCCATGTCATTTTGACGATACAAATCACAACAAGGATTTCGACTGCAAAGTGTCGCTAAGTCTATTATTTATAAGATAATGATATATAATACTAGTAGGTGGAACCCCCTTGTATATTGGAGGATCAAGTTCTTATTTGATATTTATGTTGTTGTTCGACATTTCTTACATGGCTCTACATGATTGATGATGAAATCTTGGTTCTATTTGCGACAAATGGATGATGGATAATACATGTTATGTGTTGGTTTTGTTGCTATAGGCTCTAATTTCATGTCATGGTGGCTTATGTTAAACATTATTACCTTTTATATTTGCGCCTTGATTCATTACTTGTTACACCTACATGTTAGTAACAACAAATAAGAGCATTTGAAAAGAGACCTCTGATATGCTATGCTATAGTATATGCATCTGAAATTAAAAAGGGTTGATGTTAGTCCTAACTAGAAATGTTAGTGGCTATACAATGCATTGAGTTATATGAAGACACATTTGATATGGGTCATGGTATGATTGGAAATGGTTAATGTGATATCGGGTAGCACACTTGGCAAGTAATGGATGTTGGTTTCAATGCATGGATTAATTGATGGTTGGATGGCATGTTCTAAGTAATTGAATGAGTAGAGGATGGAAGCGACATGCATTTACTGCATGTCACTCCATACCTCTCCCATTGTCTTTCACTCTAGCTTTGTTATTGTTCAATTGTGTTTCGCTGTGGTTAAGCTCCGATATTCAAGTGAGGAAGTAACTTCTCGAGCTAGCTCACATTTTTATGGCTATTTGGTTACAGGTATGTTTTTTTTCACCATCCATGAACTCGCTCTATTTATGAAATAGATATTGGCTCGGTGATGTATTTGTATGTGCTTTTCTTAAGGCAAGAAATTGTGTAAACTCATGGTGTTTATGTGGCATATTTTTTTGTGTGTTATTCGATGCAAATGGGAAATTTGATGGATGAAGTCACGATTTCATTGATTATTCTATGTGGTGGAATCCATGAAGGCTCTCTGTTTTCTTTATGGGTTTTTTATTTTCATTCCATCTAGACTTATTAGCCGTCTCCTCACAATTTTGTAACCATAATCGGTCGTATTTGGTGTTATGGGGTTGTTTTGTTTGATTTTGAACCACCTTGGGTCACTGCATATTGTTCTTCACCTGGTTGTGGGATCGTTTTATATTATTGGTATCTACATAGTTGGTTATGGTGGCTATTTCCCAATAGAGTTTCTTTGGGGTTTCTTGCTATTACATGGGCTTTGAATTTCTATCAACATTATTCGATTTTTTGGGGAAAACCATGAGGGTTATGCCCTACGTGTTCTCAGTCTTATTACTTGCCAGTAAGAAGCCTATGTTACTCTGATTCATAGTCTCTCTTAACTGGTGTGAATTGTCACCCTGTATTCAAAGATAATGGTTATGGAGCCTGTATGTCCACCGTGTTGTCTTGAAGTTCTCTCACCTTCTGTTGCTATGGTTGACACTAGTCTCCCTGTGTTGGTTCCACTGAACAAACCCATGATTATTCAGAGCCCGAGTTTGATTAATTGATTAAATTATATCTTGTCGGTATCTTGTTGACTATCATGAGTTGTTGGAATAACATCGACATTGGTTTGGTTATTGGTTTGTCTCTATTGATAGAGTTAATGACATGGTTATAATTAGAAATGATTATTGGTATATAGTCGTTGCATTCTTTTATTGTGACAATTGAATCAATAGCTCAACATGGTTAATTGGTTGATTGGAGAAATGAAATGGGCACATGGTCACTGCCTCTTATGTTGTAATAGTTGGATTTCTAACTCAACATTGTTTTATGGTTTGATTAAGTCACAAAAATGATTCTTGCATTATGTATTAGTCTGTGTGTTTCCTACATCATGGTATAAGTGGAAATGGTGGTCGTTGTTACTGTGTGTTTAATTTACCAATCAATATTATTGCAATTTGAAGTGTTGATAGGTGTGTCTTGGTTGTTCACCGTGTATGTTTTATGGATGTCGTGCATCGTATCATTGCACCATCGAAGATGCACATGGGTTGTATAATAGTATGGTTTCATTTCAATTTAATTGTTAAATTGATTAGAGGAATGGAATCATACATGTTTCTAAAAGAGCTTGTGTTTGTGTTTGATTTGAGGAAATATTTATGGGCAGTGGTTGATGGTTTTGATGTTGAACAGAGTTGAAACAAATGACTGTGTTCTCATTATATTTTTTTTTAAATATTAAATGAAAGAAGTCAAAGGAAACATAATTCTTATACAGGTTGTTTGGAAGGCATATTGTTTTGAGTATGATGACAATGTGTTAATTAAAGGGGTTCAAATGTGGATAGTGAACAAGTATCAGAACACATTAATTGTTTAATTGATCACAATAATTGTTTGGTTGGTGTTGGATCGTTTTCATTAAATACATAATTGTTTGATGGATTGCTTAATTGATTTTGTGAACAATATCCTCTCTTTTCCCCTATCATTATTTCACTTTTCGCTAATTACAATCCCCTCGCCTTCCCATATTTATTATCCACTCCCTGTTCCTAAAATTTAATTACAGTTAAGGGAGACTCTGTATTATGATAGTTTAAAGATCGAAGGGATGTATTACAGTGATATATTCTTTGGTTTACATTACAATTGATTGTTGTTGTCTACGAGCAATAATCATGATCTTTCCCCTTCATTTAAACATTTTTTTCTCAATACAACCCACTTGCATATCCCAGAACCTTTGTTGACCCCCTGCTCATTAATGACTATTAAACAATTTGTATGGATTGGATTGCATGCGTTTGATATGTTGCTGAGCCAAATTTTATTTTATATTTTAAAAAGAGTTGTCATGTATGGTTGTTAAATAAACTATTTTCTAATAAATTATGCATACATGAATGAGATTTTTCAGCCAAGGTAGCCATGGAAAAGGTAACCAAGGAAGAAGTAATTGGAACAAGGGCCCTATAAGGCCAAGATTCTCCATAAATTTTGATGCTAACTCGCAAGAAATAGGCCAACTATTTTAAGATGGTTATTTTAATTGGATTGGGAAAAGAGTGGTCCAACCTAATCCTAAAAGGCCTCCCTTCCAAGCCCCACAGGCCCCTAGTATCCCCGTGCCTCCTCATGTCTCACTGCTACCTGAAGTTCCCAAAAATGACAGATGGCAAGATATTGTCCACCCGACAGTATCCCAACATCGTGGTTGTCCTAAGTTGTCTTTACCTGCTCCCTCGCCTATCAATCAAATTTTCCAAGATGCCCCTATCCACTCACCAATTTATTCTTCTCATGCAAAAAAAAGGTTGAAAACTGAGGCCCAACATGACCCTGACAAATGAAAATCCATTGCTTCCCCTTCCTCACCCTGCAATGACTCTGATAAATCCGTGTCCTCATGCATGCATTTGAGAGATGATTTCTCTCATGTGATCAACGAGATTAGGCCTAAAGGCTCATCACAACCTAAGGAAAATTCAAATATATCAAAAGGAGACAACATAAACAAGGGAAGGATTGCATCTCAAAGTGTAAAATATGGATTTTAAGTTTTTTTATTTATAAATTGATGATAGCAATTGACTTCTGAAATTTTGGACAACACATTATTTTTGGATATATGGGTAATATATTTCGGAAATAATTTCAAAATCATTGAGATAAAATTGTCAAATATGAATGTGATGATGGGAGTCACAAGGAGGGATGTTTTGTTAATTAACTAGTTTTGTTATGATTGTTAAAATCTAAAGGGAGTTACAAGGGGTCCCACCTACTAGTTATTATTTATTTAAAAACCCTTATTATGATTTATTACTTTACCCCTAACTAAAACGTTGGTTGAGTTTTAGTTAATTTAACTAATCAAGTAGTTTCAACTACTTCAACAAATTTTAGTTTGCTTAAAGGAAAAAAGAAAGGGAGGAACAAGTGGGGATATAAGGAGAAGCATAAGCATATTAAGGTTTTCTCTTTGATTTCTTGTTGAGATAATTCAATTTTCATTCATTCCTTAATTCATTAGAAGGCTAATTGTTTTTTATGATAGTAGGGTCCTATTGTAGACAACGAGATTCAAGGATGAATTACATCATTCAGACACTTGTTTCTAAGAGGTGTTGATCTATCTTTGATAGTTTATGTAGACTTGTCTATTTATGAATTAGTTTTAATGACTAACAAAGGCTATTGTGCAAAGTCGAGTGGGAAAAAATATGTGGCAAGTTGATCCAGCTTTTAAAGTTCATTTTTTGATTTTCTATCAGAATTCCTTTTGTATGTTTCATCGAGGATGTCTATGTTTGACTTTGGTCCAAAACCTCCTCAAGAAATTTTGTAAAGAGAACAATTATTTAATGAATTGTAATGAAATAACGGATTTCTTTATGTCTCATCTGAATTGATTATCAACTTGTTGTCTTTAATTTTGTTTCTCTATTTATTTCAGCATCTGTTATGTTCATAAAAACACATAAATAATGAATTTTTCAGCAAGCTTTTATTTATAAAAAACCAACCTAAGCACTTGTAAACAATACTTGTGAATTACAAAAACCTTTTTGATGGCTATAAACATAGGGTGATATTCCCGTCTATCTTGATTTAACCAAGTAAGATCTTAAAATTCTTGAGTAAGATCATTTCATATCTTTTCCTCAACATTTATTTGGCGACAATACTAGGGAGATCTTCAATATCTCTCTGGTTAATTTTTATGCTTGATTAGCATCAAATACATCTATTTTTCTGATATTGATTCTTTGATTGTTTTATTTCTTAATGATTGTGCCTGTTGAAAGGAAACCCAATATTGAATCTTGTCTTCAAGATCATATCAAAATTGCTTGGAATTTGTTCAACACCATTTTAGACATTTCCAATACTCGTGATGAGATTAATCATTCGTGGGCAACAATTGAACAATATATTAGTTCACAAGAATGTTGGGAAGCTAGATGTAGACATCCTAGAAATCATAAGTAACCTTCTTGTTCCTTCAGTTTGAGCCTTACTTTCATGTCCTTAGACTCTCATGTTTCTAGAAGAAGAAGAGGCTTATCACCTGAAATTAATCCTATTGCTTAAATAGGAAGAAGGAACATTGTGTTATCTACCGAACAAAGTTCTCTAAGGAGAACTTTGTATGATTCATCCAATTCGTCTTTCTCTCCCTCATCTATCATCCATAAGATGGTATCTAGTGGTGGCTATGGTGGCACTGCAAGTGCTTCTTCCTCTCAGTCTTCATCCTCGTCAATGATTGGTAGCTTATATAGCCACCATATCCTTGTGCAATCTACCACCAATCCCACCAAAGTCATAAACAAATATGGTCTTTTTCAGTTTGAAGAAGATGCCACAACCACATCGTGGCATGTGTCCTCTCCTCTTAACCTAGCACCTGCTACTCGTCCACTCCATAAATTAAATGAGCACCTCCCTAGGTTTTCAAGGAATAACACTGTCACTTCAAATGAGCACCTGATGGAATTTTCTAATGCTTGTCCCAACATAGGAGCCAATGAAAATGACACTTGCATGCGCTTATTCGTCAATTCATTGGAAGGAAAGGATGCAGTCGATTTCTTTGACCTTCCTCCTAATATTATGTCTACTTGGGAGGAGTTAGTTTATTGGTTCAGATCCACCTATGGGAAATCTAAAATCCTAGATGAGTAGTTACGGGAGTACAATAACATCTCCTATAAGGATGGTGAGACCATCAAGTCCTTTAACTTGCGTTTCACTAAGTTGTACAATCAAATCCCTGAACTCATTTGACCTCAAAACTGAGCTTCTTTCATGCATCATTACAATGCATTACCTTCCACCTATCATCATAGGATTGAGTAAAAATCCATTGATACTCTCGATTCCGCTATGCATACTTGTTTAGAGTATGAAGAACAACTCTAAAGAACATGTCTTCCCTAGGGAGAATCGGTTAAACAGATTGACATGTTCACTCTCTTACAACTATTGCAAGATATGAATAATCATATGATAACATATGAGAGAAACATAAATGTCTCCCCTCTCATCCCTAGAGCTTCATCCTCTTCTGCACCCCCCTTTATAAATCCCATCGAAAATAATTTTCATCCTAAAGCTATCTTACCTTGAAGTTGGTGTAACGTTTGTGAGGAACACCACAAGGAAGACACATGTGAGGTAAGGAAGAGTGCTAGAGATAAGATATTTGGTAAAAGAACAGAAACTACCATCGATGTCCTAGATTTTGCAGAGCCAGAAGATGTCATGATCATCAATATGAGGAACAAATCCTACGCTTCCAAAGGAAAATTTGATCCCCCCCCACAATTCGTCTAGCCCAAGATCATCCTCATTAGCTGCTACTATTCAGGTTCCTATAGTTCCTAACAGTCCAGGAATTACCTCCTCTCTCCCCTCTTCCAAATACAATATTCTGAATCATTTGGCCAACATCAAAGCATATGTCGCCCTTTTGGATATGGTTGTCATCCCCGAACAACAAAGGAATTTAAAACAATTCATGGCAGCCAACCTCTCTGAAGAGGTGAATGAAGAGGATTCATTTGTAAATAAAGTAAGTGTACATAAATTTAGATACCCTGTAAAAAATCCTCCTTTTTATATTTATATAAATATTATGGATAAGATCTCCCATTGTTTCCTCATTGATGATGGTTCGAGCCCAAGTGTGATGTCAAAGATTATTATGGAATATCTAGGCTTGTCTTGTATAAATGAAAATGCCAGAATCATGCTCTCCTATAATAGTCTACAACAAACGACCATAGATGGGATTAAATATGTGACCTTAGTTTTGTGCGCACACCCTGAAATAAGGACAACCCTTAGTATTCAGGTAATTGATATGCTAGTAATAAATTACTCAATCATCTTGGGAAGAGATTGGAAAGCTTTAATCGGTGGATACCTCTCACTCGATGGAACATATTTATCTGTTCCTCAGAATGGTAAAAACATTATAGTCCTTAGAGAGGGAAGGATTTCACCTTACATAGAGAGTTTCCCACAACCTAATGTGATCTATGTTGAAGAGGATCTAGGGGTGTACTCCATCTTTGCCGAGGAAGATAAATTTCCCTTGGAACAAATTGATCTGGATGATGGTATGTGGCACATGAACTTTGATGGTTCATTCTCTAATGAAGGTAACAAAGCTGGCATTATCTTGATTTCTCTTGTAGGAAAAATCCATAAATTTTCTTATAGGTTGGAGTTTGCTTGCACGAACAATGTCACTGAATACAAAGATTTATTATTAGGCATTGAAAACGCCTATAATCTTGGTTGTGGTCACCTTTCATTTTTGGGGGATTTTAAGCTTGTTGTGAACCTTGTACGTAATATTTATTCTCCTAACAAAAAGTTGATGAAATGATACACCCAAACTATTTGGGAACTTATCTCGAACCTATTATCTTTCAACATCACTCATGTTAAGAGGGATTTAAACTCAATGACTAATCGGTTAGTTGTTTTTGCATCCTCTCCTAATCAGAAGCTTCTGCCACACAGACCTTATTATACTTTTCAATCTCTATATCATCCACATATCCCCAACAATATAGAATCTTGGCAGGTCTTCCCTAATGATGAGATAATTTTTTCTTTCATTCAAAATGAACCTTTCAAGCCCAGGGAAATTATATCCATAGAAGATAACAAGATTCCTAAAGGCTTGACTCCTCTAGAGAATTCATTTTCATCGAGTGATGTAGGAAATAAAGAGAAACATAAATAAGAGGAGTCGAAAAGAAAGGTGGGTGAAACCATCTCCTTGAACATTGGGACACCTGAATCTCCAAAGAATGTTAAAATAGGTGCCCAATATTATGATGCAAAGGAAATGAAGTTTCCCAAGCTACTTGGGGAATTTCAAAATGTCTTTTCTTAGTATTACAAGGATATTTGTGGTTTTGATCCTATTATTATACAACATGTCATCCCCATCAACGAAGGCATAAAACCAGTTAGGAAAAAAAAGAGAGTTGTCAACCCTGTAGTGGAAGAAACTATTCGAGGGGAGTTGGAAATATCCTTGAAGGCTAGAATCACCCTTCTGGTCAAGTACCCTGAGTGGATTTCCAAATTAGTTCTTGTTCTGAAGGTCAATAATCATATTATCTTATGCATTAATTTCCGCATATCCAACCAGGCTATTATGAAATATCTCTTCCATCCCCCTAATATGGAAATGATTCTGCAACAAGTGGTAAGGTCACATATGATGCCCCTACTTGAAAGTTGTTTTTGTTCTTATAATCAAATCAAGGAAAAAAGGGAAGATGCATATAAAACCACCTTTAATACTGATTTGGGTACCGTAGTCTAGCTCTGCTTTCATTTTTCCACTATTTTTCATTTCTGATTTACAATAGTTTGATTTATGCTTTCTGTTTTTGACAATTTCCTGCTCCTTTTACAATTCTGTCATTTTATTTCCTCTTGTTTTAAATTTTGTAATCTTAATTCTATCATGATTTTTATTGTTTTTTCATCGTTTAGTTGATTTTGGTAGAGAATAAGATGTTGGATAAGTTTATATCAGTTCTACCACGGTGACACTCCTGCAAGACATGGTTATTCAATAACAATCAAGTTTACATAGTTGCTATGATGTTCCCCCTTAAAACACACTTGAATTTGTTATCTTCTTTCACTGCTGTCTTTTAAAGAAATTGGTTATTCCCTGCTTCTACTCTCCATTTCTTCATCCATTTGAGAATTTAAAAGAGCAAGTCTATAAATTTTTCTCCTTGAAATAGAGAGAAAGTTTTGGTTGAATGATTATGAATAGAGGGATAAACCCCCTCATACTTAACATTTTTCATGAGTTATTCCTAAATTCTCGATCATTTTTCCATTAAATCTGCTCATCCTGGTTATATCTTCTTGATCTGTAGTTCTTGGTCTACGAAACCATGAGTTCTGAGTTCTAAATCTGTTGGAAACAAATCTCACTATGGATTAAACATTTTGTTGACGATAAAAATCGCAACGAGGATTTAACTCGCAAAGTGTTTCTAAGCCTATTATTTATAAGCTAATGATATATAATACTAGCTGGTGGGACCCCCTTGTAGATTTGAGGATCAGGTTCTTATTTGATATTTATGTTGTTGTTCGACATTGCTTACAGGGCTCTACATGATTGATGGTGAAATGTTGGTTCTATTTGCGACAAATGGATGATGGATAATACATGTTATGTGTTGGTTCTGTTTCTCTAGGATCTAATTTCATGTCATGGTATCTTATATTAACCATTATTACATTTTTTATTGGTGCCTTGATTCATTACTTGTTACACCTACATGAAAAAACCCTTGATTTTTCAGAGCCCGAGTTTGATTAACTAAGCCAATTATATCCTGTCGGTATCTTGTTGACTGTCATGAGTTTTTGGAATAGCATCGACATTGGTTTAGTTATTGTTTTGTCTCTATTTATAGAGTTAATGACACAGTTATAATAAAAAATGATTATTGGTATATAGTCGTTGCATTCTTTTATTGTGATAATTGAATCGATATCTCAACATGGTTAATTGGTTGATTGGAGAAATGAAATAGGCACATGGTCATTGCCTCTTATGTTGTAATAGTTGAATTGTTGACTCATCATTGTTTTATGGTTTGATTAAGTCACATAAATGATTCTTGAGTTATATATTGGTCTTTGTGTTTCCTACAACATGGTATAAGTGGAAATGATGGTCGATGTTACTGTGTGTTTAATTGCACAATTAGGATTATTACAATTTGAAGTGTTGATAGTTGTGTCTTGGTTGTCCACTGTGTATGTTTTATGGATATCGTGCATCGTATCATTGCACCATCAGAGATGGGAGCGGGTTGTATAATATTATGGTTTCATTACAATTTAATTGTTAAATTGATTACAGGAATGGAATTGGGCACATTTTTAAAAGAGCTTGTGTCTGTGTTTGATTTGAGGAAATATTTATGGGCAATGGTTGATGGTTTTGATGTTGAATAGAGTTGAAACAAATGATTGTGTGCTCATTAGAATTTGTTTTAAATATTAAATGAAAGAAGTGAGAGGAAACATAATTCTTATACAGGTTGTTTGGAAGGCATATTGTTTTGAGTATGATGACAATGTGTGAGTTAAAGGGATTCAAATGTGGATAGTAAACAAGTATCAACACATATTAATTGTTTACTTGATCACGATAATTGTTTGGTTGGTGTTGGATTGTTTTCATTAAATAAATAATTGTTCGATAGATTACTTAATTGATTTTATGAATAGTATCCACTCTTTTCCCCTATCATTATTTCACTTTTCGCTAATTATAATCCCCTCTCCTTCCCATATTCATTATCCACTCCCTGTTCCTAAAATTTAATTACAATTAATGGAGACTCTGTATTATGACAGTTTAAAGACCAGAGAGATTTATTATAGTGATATATTCTTTGGTTTACATTACAGTTGATTGTTGTTGTATGTGAGCAATAATCCTGATCTTTCCCCCTCATTTTAACATTTTTCTCTTAATACAACCCCCTCGCATATCCCAGAACCTTTTTTCACCCCCTGCTCATTGATGACTATTAAACAATTTGTATGGCTTGGATTGCATGAGTGTGATATGTTGTTGAGCCAAATTTTATTTCATATTTTAAAAATAATTTTCATGTATGGTTGTTAAAGAAACTATTTTATAATCAATTATGCATACATGAATGACATTTTTCGGTTGAGGTAGCCATGTCAGAGGTAACCGAGGAAGAGCTAAATGGAAAAGGGGCCCTAGAAGGCTAAGATTCTCCATACGTTTTGATGCTGACTCGCAAGAGTTATGCCAGCTATTTCAAGATGGGTTTTTTAATTGGATTGGGAAAGGAGTGGTCCAACCTAGGCCTGAAAGGCCTCCCTTCCAAGCCCCATAGGTCCCTGGTATACTTGTTCCTCCTCATGTCTCACTGCAACCTAAAGTTCCCGAAAACGACAGTTGTCAAGAGATTGTCTACCCGACAGTCTCCCAACACAGTGGTTGGCCTAACTTGTCTTTACTTTCTCCCCCTCCTATCAATCAAATTGTCTAAGATGCCCTTGTACACTCACCAATTTAGTATTCCCATGTAAGAAAAAGGTTAAAAACCGAGGCCTACCATGCCTGACAAAGGGAAAGGCATTGTTGCACCTTCCTCACCTCCCAATGACTCTGATAAATCTATGTCCTCTCGCATGCATTTGAGGGATGATTTCTCTCATGTGATCAATGATATTAGGCCTAAAGGGTCATCACAACCTAAGGAAAATTCAGAGAGATCAAAAGGTTACAGAAACAACAAGAGAAGGATTGGATCTCAGAGTGTAAAATATGGATTTTAAGTTTTTATTTTATTTATAAATTGATGATAACAGTTGACTTCTGAAATTTTGGACAAAACATTATTTTTGGATATATGGCTAATATATTTTGGAAATAATTTCAAAATCGTTGAGATAAAATTGTCAAATATGAATGTGATGATGGGAGTCACAAGGAGGGATGTTTTTTTAGTTAACTAGTTGTGTTATGATTGTTAAAAGCTAAAGGGAGTCACAAGGGGTCCCACCTACTAGTTATTATTTATTTAAAAACCCTTAGTATGATTTATTACTTTTCCCCCTAACTAAAAAGTTGGTTGAGTTTTAGTTAACTTAACTAATGAAATAGTTTCAACTACTTCAACCAATTCTAGTTTGCTTAAAGGCAAAAGGAAAGCAAGGAACAAGTGGGGATAGAAGGAGAAACATACTAATGTTTGTTCTTTGAGTTCTTGTTGAGATAATTCAATTTTAATTCATTCCTTAATTCATTAGAAGCCTAATTATTTTTTATGATAGAAGGGTCCTATTGTAGACAACAAGATTCAGAGCAGAATTACATCATTTAGACACTTGTTTCTCATAGGTGTTGATCTATCTTTGATAGTCTGTGTATAATAGTTTGTTTATGAATTAGTTTTCATGACCGACAAAGGCTATTTTGCAGAGTCTAGTGGGAAGAAATATGTGGAAAACTAATCCATATTTTAAAGTTCAGTTTTTGATTTTCTATCAGAAGTCTTTTTGTATGTTTCATCAGGAACGTCCAAGTTTGACTTTGGTCCAAAACTTCCTCAGGAAATTTTGTAAAGAGAACAGTTCTTTAATGAATTGGAATGAAATAAAGGATTTATTTATGTCTCATCTATCTTGATTATCAAATTGGTGTCTTTACTTATGTTTCTCTATTTATTTTAGCATCTGTTATGTTCATAAAAACACATAAATAATGAATTTTTCAACAAGCTTTTATTTATAAAAAATCAACCTAAGAACTTGTAAACAATACTTTTGAATTTGGATAAAAATTTGTTTGGCTATAAACATAGGGTGATATTCCCATCTATCTTTCTTTATCCATGTAAGATCTAAAAATTCTTGAGTAATATCATTTCATATCTTTTCCTTAACACGTCGCTCTTAGTCCTGGATTTCTGATCCACTCCAATAAAGAGAGAGGAGCCACATATTTCTGGATGACTACTTTGGTCCATAATTTTTTTGTGGTAATCAATATCCACACACATTTTGATGCTAATTCTTTAAAAAAGAAGAAAATATTATTTATACCCCAACCCTCGAGAGATTTTGGTTTTGCAATTATCTCTCAATGAACCTAAGGCATCACCTAATTGTACTTCTTTCCCCTCCACAGACAAGAGAAGGACAATTTTATAGATTTTTCCAGGATACCTTTTGGAATCCAAGAGAGGGACATCCAGTAAAATAGGACAACCTCCAGTACCAACTTAATCAGAATTAGTCTGCCAGCCCTAGACAACCAGTTATAGCTCCAAAATTTTAATCTTTTTTCCAATTTAGCCAAAAGCCACAACCAGTCAGTATTTTGGTAATCATTGGGTTTTAAGTGAAAACTAAGATATTTCAACCCCTCATCCAACCCATGAATCTGGTAAGGGAGCTGAGCCAAGAAATGTTTAATAACTTCTACCTCGACCAAAGAAAAGAGTAGACTAGATTTATGTTCATTAACCAACATACTAGTTGCTTTTTTAAACAAGGTGAGACCCTCAATTAAAATGCTATCTTCTTTCTTTGTACCATAAAAAAAAATTAGGATATCATCAAAAAAGAGTAAGTGTGTGATGTACAACCCATTGGAAATTTTTATACTTGTGAATCTCCCAACATTCTTTGCCCCCACCAGAAAATGACTGAGCCATTCTTCTACTAGGAGGAAAAGTGAAGGTGACAGAGGACAACCTTGATATAGTCCTCTTTCCGGTTGAAAAAAAGAAGAGTTGAACCATTGATGAGTATGAAGAAAGAAACTGAAGTCATACATCCCATCACCCAAATGGTAAAATCCAAGACAAACCCCATATGTATCATAAGCATTCTTAAATACAACAAGTTTACCCAATCATATGCTTTGGATAAGTCAAATTTTACCACAACTCCCCTAACGGTATGAAATAGGCCAAAAATCTTCAAAGAGGAGGGATTATCTGTCTTTGGAATGAGTGCAATGAAGGTAGAGTTTATAGGATTATGGATGTGACCATTCACCCTTGATTCCTCAACCACCTTTAGAACATCAACTCCAATTAGATTGAAAAAACCCAAATAAAATTCAATAGTACATCCATCAGGCCCAGGACTTTTCATTTTTTGAAAAGAGTGAATAACTTCCAATAGTTCTTTTTCAGTTAATGATCCCATTAAAGACCCAATTTATTCCTCCTCTACAAACCAAGGGAATAATTGAGCCACCTGTACAATTTCTGCAATAGACGAACCCTCTCAAAATTTAAATAACTCACTGAAATGTTCAGTACCCAACTTGGCCAAGCCTTGAAAAGAAGATACCACCTCCCTAGCCCAATCCCTTAGAACCCAAATAATATTATCCATTTTCCTACCTTTAGAAAATTCTTGAAATTACTTAGTGTTCTCATAACCACATGAGATCCAAATTGCATGACTCTTTAGTCTCCACAAAGCTTCTTTTTATTCTAGTAAAACCCTACGTCTTTTCTCCAAACCACAAAGTAATTCTTTGGCATCAAGACTAGTAAACCCTTGCCCTACCCATCCTTGAATCTCTGATAGTGTTTTTTCAATGTCTCTCAAATATTGATCATCCTTGGGATTTTTCTCCCTATCCTAGCTCATATTCCCCTTTTTCAACCTTTTGAGGTTCCCCACAAACTAGACCGTCGCAAGCACCTGATTCCCATCCACGATTGGAGACCACAAACCCCTCACTAATTATTGATAAGAGGGTTATGAGATCCATCTGTCAAAGAATTTAAAAGGGATTGACACCCTCCTTTCTCTATCCCTTAGCTCTAGCATAATTGGAAAATGGTCAAATCCCCCACCATAAGAAACCCACTGTCTAACAAATTCAAAAGAATCCAGGAATTCATCTACCAATAAAAATATGTCCAGACACTTTGCCACCCTGTCATCCCAAACCCTTCTATTACACCAAGTAGGGGTTAGGTTTTGTGGTTCAATGCCCACCAACCCTGACTAGTACAAAAAATTAAGAAAGAAATTGGTTAAGGAGTTTGGGGAAGTCCACTGACCCCACATCTCCGAGGCCCCTAAAGAGAAGTTAATATATTCTCCAAGAATAAGATCCTTACCCGTGATCCACGAGAAATCAGCTAAAAAATTCCAGTATTGTTGTCTATATTGTTAAGGCCCATAAACATTTATAATTTTCACACTACGCCCCAGGGAAGAAGATAAAAATGACAGACCAATTCCTAAAGAAAACCCCCAAACACTTTCCAAGTTACAATTCTTTGTTTTCCACCCAATAGTTAGTCCCCTCAAATGACCCCTGACATCCACTGCTATAAACATCCAAAATGGAAAAAAGGACTCAAGAAACTTTACCACTTGATCACTACCCCCTAATGTTTCTTGTAACAGAATGACATCCAGTGAATTCAACTCCACTAGCTTTCATAAATACCCTTTTTTTTACGGGTTCACCAACCCCCAATAGTTGAAATACAATACCCTCATGAGGTAACTACCTCATGGGGTTTGTTTTCTCTAAGCACCTAAACAATAGAAGATTTCCGCTCCGAATCCAAATCAATCCTGGCCCGATCTTGTGCCAAGAGAAGATGTGATTTTTGTCCCCTTCCTTTACCCACATAAGTAGTTCGAGGAAAGGATCCTGTCCCTCGTCCATACGAACCCTAGACATCATTCGCCTGTAGTTCCCCCTTGACCACCAACCTACTCCTAAGGGGATAATGAACCTCACATTCTTATGAAGAGGAGTTAGTAGACTTAGAGGGGGTGGAAAAAAGGGAGGAGGGAGAGGTAGTAGGTACCTCAGCTGAGGGAGACAGGGACGTAGTGCAAGAGGGGAGGCCAAGACCGAGTTCCATGACACCTACCTCTTGCAAGGAAAACTGACTAGGAAAAGGAAAATCCTTAACAAACGAAGTGGCCCCCACCCCCCCAAAGTTCAGGGAATGCGTAACCAAAGAAGGATAAAATACCAAACCACTAGAGGAAAAAGGGCATGAAAGAGAGACCAAAAGAGCCATAGATTTACCCTTCCTACCACTTGACAAGAGAGTACCGACACCATTCCTAACAACACCATCAAACCCCACATTTGTAAAAGGAGAATATGCATACATAGAGACACCCAATAAAGACTTACCCGATAAATCCTGCATTTGACAAAGATTGTCCACCAAATATGGTGGATGTTTTGGCCCATCAACATTAGTCGAAGTTGTACTACATCCCGAGTTTCCTGAAGAAACCCCTTTGAGTCCTTGCCTGCAGAAGGTTTCATCAACCCCCCCTTTTTCACTCTAGCGTCCAACTTCTCCTCCAAAGGCTTCCTCGAGGGAGAGGAAGGTGAGACCAAGCCTTTGGTTTTATGTCCATTCCCTTTGAAAGGAAGAGGACATTCGACAATCCCATGACCATAAACATGACGTTTGTGGCACCAAAAAGGAATCCATTCATAATCCAGAATATGGCCAAACATTTTGGCCGCCGACTCAATCATTATCTCCTGTAGTAGTCCTTGACGCAAATTTAGCCTGACCAAAATCCGAGCTACTGACATATACCTAGTTTCTTCAAAAGACATATCTGCCTCTAAATAACTCCCCAACATATTGTGAATGGCAACAAAGCATTGAGGATTCCAGAATTGCATTGGAAGACCTGGAAGCCTGAACCAAGTTGGTTCTTCATCAATCCTTTCCTTCTTTGCATCAAAAGAAGGTTTCCATGACTTAAGTATAATGGGAATATCCTCCATGCTCCAAACCTTCAATAACACCCATTTAACATCCTCCATGGATGAAAAAATGAAAGCAAACGAACCCCGCGTTAGTAAGCGAATGTGTGGCATCTTAGCAATATTTGTTAACTAGTTCTTGGTTATCCAATCCTTCACAAAGGACATACCCAACTTCTTTCCCCTTACCCGACCAACCACCACCCGTTCTGAAAAATCTTCCACCCTATCCATGTCAATATCCGCCCCAAACACAAGTTGTTCAATGCAAGTCCTATCACGAGCACACCAGATGGGATTTGAGGATGAAGTGAGATGTCCCTCCACTCCTTTTTGACCCTTTAGAGGCCTCTCCAACCGTTGTGTGTCCCTTGATGTATTTTCCCTTCTCTTCTCAATAACCTTACTCACATTACCCTCAAAAACATCCTTGATCATGTTTCCCCCAACTCCCCTGTCACCACTCAGAGAATTGTCTACTAGAAAATCGAACGGCGAGTAAGCTAATGGAGAATTGAAAACCTCTCAAACCGTTCTATGCCCACATAAATATACCTCTTCTAGGGTACCCAAAATCGGGACACAAACCCCTGAGATCATCACTCCCACATCATTCCCCAAATCCCTATCAAGACCCCCAACTGGATCGGAGAAACTTGTGTAATATTTCTCCCAACCATCGAAAAACCTCAAAACTCTGGAAAAAGGTCGCTCACCCACTGAAGTAAACTATGATCCTATCACACCTAATAGGATGCCTCCCAAACCCACTAACTCCTCACACATAGTCAGCTCCGACGCACTGACCTCCATCCTGGGAATCCCTTCCGCAAGAAAACCCCACGCCCCTCCTATCTCCTTCCATACGTCCAAGAATATGCAACCCTCTAATCCCGCCAAGAAATATGCTAAGATCCCATCAAGATAGGTGTTGATGGGGTCGCCCCCCTCCTCTGTTGCCTCCATATCAAACTATTGACCTGAACAATCACCCTTGTATCAGCCCACTAACACCCTTACCAAAGCCCATAAAACCCACATCCCTGCCAGAAATTTCCTAATCCTAACCTACCATTTTCATAAGCTCCAACTTTCCAAACGTCTTTCTTCACGACCCATTTGTCTTGTGATTATGTATTTTTCATATATTATAATAAAAACATTATAATTACATAATGTTCACTAGTAATAATGTTGATGATGTAATAATAATGTTATTTTTTTAATTTTTATTATTCAAAGATTATAAGACAAAGTTATAATATAATTGATTACTAAACTCAATGATTATATTTTATTAATATTTAATTTTTCCAAAGATTTTATTAATTTATATTATCCAATTATTATTATATATGAAATTTATTGAATTAAATTTATAATAATAAATTTATATAATAATAATACATTTTTATCTACACACTTTCAAAGAAATGGTTTCACAATGTTTTACTCTAATACTGACTTTATCAATATTTTATTAAAAATTAATATCAACCAACATTTTATAATTAGTATTTTAAGAATTAGTAAACTTGAGAAAGGATTCTATACTTTTAGGTAAGTATGGATCATTTAAATTTTCCTTAATTATGACTAACCTCTATAATAAGACTCTTTTACAATTTCCATGTCCTTCCTATATTCACATTCATTTCAAGGAGAATGCAAAATCAATTAATAATATAAGTATATATGATTATAAAACTAAAGGATGGAGTGGAATAGGTGAAGGCCAAGATAGCTGCATTGGTTAAGGTGGGGAATGCCATCAAAGTTGGTAATTCCAAGTGCACCACAAGTACTGTAGATGTTGCACAAATTTATTTTATTGGAATTGTCCTTAAAAGTTCCATCAAAGTAAGTATATATGTTTTTTGAATTTTGATTTTCTCAAACGAGAATTTTTTTAGGTTTGAATATTTTTTAATATATTCATTTTTCATTAAATAAAATATTATTTAAAATATTATTTAAAATAAATATTTACCATTGTATGCCACAAACTTTGTGATATCTCAATTAATTCTTAGTAATTCAAAGGTTAAGATAAACATATTTTAATATAATACAACATAAATTTGTTATAATAAACAATATATATGACAATGAAAATACATCCAAACCAAATATTATGCTTGTACGTATATTTAATGAATTTTCAATACGGTGGTTGTAAATGGTTGTTAACTTTTCATATCCAACATAATTATAAAATGAAGGGAAAATAAACATAATTCTCCATTATAGATACCCATAACAAAATGGCATATCCACAATATAGATGTCCATACAAATCATTTACATGAAATCATTCTTCATTGACATCACTCTGATTATCTTCCTCGCTTGGAATTGTAACATTATTGTTCTAAAAAATATGTTTAGATCTCATATCATGTCTCAGTATGAACCAACAATCCCCATCCAACACATCAAGGCCAGAAAACACTTGGTTGCAATGTTTCGATAAAACATAAGGGTCCTTATTTCGAACCCACATTTTTTAGAGTTAAAATAACACATTGAAATGATGAGAAGTCTACTTGAATGATCTCTTGTATCTTTCCAATGTAACATAACTTTCCATCTATCAGGCTTTCATCATGGTGGATAACATGACTAGATTGGTTGAACTCGACCTCCACTACACATCCTTGTATGATCCAGGTGGATATCGGTGGCCACCCACCTTCTCCAACTGGCCCAAAACATGTTTCTGGCAATTTTGGTAATTTATTATTTTTAGCAGTTTTTAACTTCCGAGGCCATTTTGAGGCCCTAAACGATGTTTTTTGAGAAAACGGGGAGCAACATGGATCGTAGATCGATGTTGCTCCATCCAAAAGTTGTAGTCCTCGGATATATCTTTCCAACGAGTCATCATACGCCTAAAATGGAGATCGTATGCAAAAGTTACGACCCCGGGAAGTTGATGCACCAACTTACCCAAACGGGGCCCACATGACTTTTGGCGCTTCATCTCCTAGGGTTAGGTTTTTGGATGTCTAGGACTTTTGGCAT
>ML788343.1:450711-462768 GCA_009831015.1 Picea engelmannii | reverse complement strand
TTTTTTTTTTTTTAAATAAAAAGTAGATCCTTTATATTATACTGTCACAAAATACATATAGCTGGCATGCAAGGGCCAGTTGTCTTGCCAACAGAGGAAACCAGGACAGCTGGCCTGTCCACAGTGATGTTCAAAATAAGGCGGAAAGTTTTGCCACCCTGCCCGAAGGAAACCAGGGATTTGTTCTATGAACTCTATCTTAACAGGAACCATACTGTAGCTAATTAAACTAAAAACCATAGTAATTGAAAATAGCATTGGAACCATGAAAGCAGAGAACTTGATCAGTCAGGATTTCCACCATTGCCTGGGAAGACGAAGGGTTGCGCGCAGGTAGGACACTGGCGTCGAGGAGTGGCCTTTGAGTAGGCCGCGTAAAGCATGTCCAGTCTCTGGCTGAGTCTCATGGCGCTGAAAGCCTGGTCATACACAAGGCTGCGCATTTCAAAGATTAGCTCGAGATGCTCCGGATGCAGCAGCTGCGGTGAGGGAGGCGGACTTCTTTCCAGCTCTGGTGCGCCTTGGCTCGGCCTCTTTTCTCTGCCTGACGAAGTTCCTTGATCCTGCTCCCTCATGGTGTTGTCTGGGGCCTCCTCCATGACTATGCAGACCGGATAAATTGCATTCGTATCAGTAGAGGGCTGCGGGAGGATGCTCGGAGTGTGGGGAGATGGTGAACACCCGAAGCGCGTTGGAGGATCCCAGTCATCAGGGATTTTGGGCCATGGTTCTTCCTCCACAAGCGTTCCAGGCGACGAAAGTGTTGCGGCTGCGGTGGCTCTGCGCTTCCTCCGGGCCCTGCGAATTGCTTGGAAAAACCTTTGATGTCGCTTCCTCCGGGAAGCAGCTGCGTACCAGCGGGCCCCTTGCCTTGGTCGTCCCCGAATTCGTGGCATGGTAAGCATGAAGGAGGAGCCTCCTGCTCTGTAATGTCGAGCCGACTTTGGCGAATTCACATTGAAACCATGAGTATTATCCCAACTCTTGCTGCTATGTAAAACATATACCAGGAGGGAGAGAGCCATTAACGCCGAGAGCTTAGTGCTCTGGCGTTCCGTCCCTTTTTCGCATGCGAAGAGATCCATCACCCTTCAAATGTTACGGAGGCAGAGCTTGTATTAACTTCTCACAGCCCGGAGGGAGGCCTCCATTAATGACCCATCTAATGACACCTCCACGTGCTCGGGCTGCTCCTCCACATGCCTCATTTTCTCTCGTGGCACCCCATCCAGGAAGGATGGAATATATATTATCAACTTCAATGTAAACAATTTCTTTGTACTAAATTGAAAAAATATATATGAATTACTCTTTATCAAGAGCCTTCTTTTGTTCATTTGGAGTAGCTCCCCTTCCATTTTTTTCTCTTGTTGATGGTTGTACCAAATGATTTCCTCTTATGTTTCATCAGTCTACTTGATGTACTCACTAGCATAATAGAACGACTTGTATATTATGTACGCCTCTTCCATAAATCCCCCCGGTTTTTCCCTTTGTCGAATAAACCCCTTCATTTTTTTGGATGTAACTCTCTAATAAGGAAATATAATGACATGAGAGAACCCCAACTGATTCAACCTCATCATATAGTTTAATTAGAATATGGACTTGCAAGTCCATAAAACCTATGGGCAGTTCCTTCTCAAAGATATAAACATTCTTATCTCTATCTCTCAACGCCACCATCAAATTCTAGCCATATGAATCTCCCTTGATGTGATACGTTGTACAAATGTAGAAAATTTCAATATGGCACATCCCAATTCCTAGGGGAATTCATGGTTCACACAATCATACATGAGAAAAGGATAATGACACTACAAAATAGACACACAATTCATTAATTTCCATAAAATTGTAAGTGTATCACATATTTTTACCAATATCGGTATATAAGAAGAATCATGTATTCAACATACATACCCATAGAAGGTTTAGATTGTCATATGATTTCAACCCTGACAAATTCTTGTCTATAGTGAAGCAACGTCATAGAGTCAACCCATATAAATAAGGTTCCTTCACACCCAATATAATATCCTTCACCATAGAAATATCATCTTTCTTCAAAATCCATGGGACACCACCTGCATTAAAATACCAAGAGGGACTCACCTCACCTCTAGTTTCATTTTTTTTCCAATGTCTCTTTTAATTATTTGAAGCAATACGATCTCTTCTGATATTTAATGTGTCTCTTTTATTCCATGATATGTGCATCCATAAAGAAGATGAAACATTTTTGAATATATGCATGGATCTAGTAAGTGGCCATTCTTAAGTGTAACGTACCTAGACACTCAGGCTAGGCCATGCCAGACAAAAAGATATTTCCTTTAATACTCTGATATCATAATATAACGTTCCCCATCCCAACCGAGGGACATTATGGTGGAGAATACACAGAAAAATGAAATTTCTACTAACTAAAGTAATTATTTTACTGTTAGACGATTTCATGTAGATTACAACTACAAATTTAAAACATATTTAGATACTGTCTATAACCATAAAAAATATGCATCTAAATCATTTTAATAATCAACATGAAATGCATATAAATTGCTAATTACATTAGCATATAATTCATTCTCATTTAGGCAGATTTCATGCACGACAATAACACATGTAAATAACTGAGCAACAAGATAAAACACTTACATTTAGACAATAATTGTGGAATCAACTACTTGGGATGGATGTTCCACCCAACCATATATCATCTGTTCCAAATGTCAACAACCAGTCATCCTCGAGCTAAGGCTAGTAATCTAAAAAAGAGGGTGGTCTCTCACAGTCCACTCACAGCTCATAAAACTCATAATCCAATTGATATTTTTCTACAACTATCCCAATTTCTCTACCATCTCCCTTCCTCCTAACCTACCCAACCCAAGGAATGTATTATTTGTTTATCAGGGATAACCCAAGGGATGTACCATCCATTTATCAGGATTATCCCAAGGAATGTGTCCTTTGTTTATCAGGGTTTCTCTGGCAGAGGTAACTAGGAATTTCTCAGTTGGGAACTCAAGGGAACTTACTCCTAGTAAAACTACCAAAACATCAACATCAAACACTTCTTGTTATAGTGCAAATCACTTCGGAGTTCACTCTTCAGAACTGAAAACCTGGATCTTCAATATTTAGCTCCCAAACAATCCAAATACATTCCATATTGCTCTAGAATTATCTCTCCATGGTTGCACCATATCCCAACTCTCCTTCTTTCTCTCCCTTTTTCCTCATGCATAAAAAATTCCTTCCTTGAATTGTTTCCCCCACCCATATGAATTTCCCCCCTTTGACTTACCTTCATTGAATCACACTCTTCCTTAATCTGATCGTTCAACTCCCATGTGACCAATAACTTTGGGATCTTACCACTCACAACCACCCTCTTACATGCATCCAATGATTGGATTTGGGAAAACTAAATAAAAAATTGGAAGGTTCATATACAATTAGCAAGCTTAGGAAAATAGGTTGAATTAATATACATGGGTGATTTCCCCTTGGAACCCTCTTGGCCATTTTCCTAAACAATCCCCTCTCTTGTGGATTAATTCAACTCCCATATCTTTTCCATGTCCCCTTAGTAACTAGAATCACATTTTATTGTTAAAACATGGAAATACAATCCGCATATTACATTACTTTGTTTGTAGCCACACATTAAATATACATAAGCAATAATTAAATTGGAGATTATAGTGAGGATGTTACATTACGATTCTCCGAATATGGAAGCCCATGAAATAAATAATTCCTTTTCATCCTAATGGCAATTTTCTCAACATTGGTGTCAAAATATTCAGGATCATCAAACATAGGTTCCCCATATGAATCAAAGAATTCTTCGATTTTCTTTTCCTTGTCTATGTCATATATCTTATTCGAAGTTTTTGGTGTCATTATTTTAGGTCTCTAGGTTCTCTCTGGCTTACCATTTAAATCATAAACAACTTTTCTATAAGGGTGGTCTTCTAGGAGGAACATCCTCAAACAATTGTACACCGACTTTCGTAGGTCATTGGACCAGCTAGCCTTTATAGAAGGTCTACAACATTTACATCCATGATACCCTTTTGTTACAATACATGTGATGTTAACGTATACATAACATGTTAGTGCCAAAATTATAGTTTCACCATATTAAGTATGTCAAATAAAGTTATAGATATAAACAAATAAATGAACATGCTTATCGAAGAAAACTCTTAGTACTGGATAACCATGCGTGGTGTATGCACATATGCCATACAATGTAAAATACCTCTCCATTGGGATGGGTCTTGATACAAGATATACTTGTATCCCTTCCCATAATTTCTTAAATTCATTGATCAATGGTTGGAGGTAGACATCCATTCTCTTCACTTGTCTTCTACCCAGTAATATAAGAGCCAACATAAGATGTCCATTGTTCACGAAAAAGCATGGTGGGGTATTGTTATTGATCACTACCACTTGAAAACCATAATACTTTTTGTTTTATAGGGAATGCAGGTTAACTCCATCCATATATATGCTCAATCATAAGCTATGTACTTCATCCTTGAATTTATCGGGTGATGTATCCTATATATGATTCATGGCTATTGAATCTGCTAATATTTTCATAACTCATGGCTCACTTCTATGTGAGGCATGCCACCCTTGTAACATGGATAATTATTTTCAACAAAATATACTTTCATTCCTTGGAATTATAGGAATGTTCCTCAATATCTTATGAGGAGGACCATGTTCCTTACCATTATTTTTTTATTTATGGTACCTTGCATGCCCACATTCTAGAAATGTATCTTTGTTCGTATATTGTTTTTTGTATAGAATACAATCATTCAGACATGCATGGTATGATATCTACTCATCACCCAACATTTTTAGTGTTTACTTAGCCTCTGCATAGCTATGAGAAAAATGATTATCACTTGGAAGTACCTTATCTTTTAATAACCCACAATTAGTGGGAAATAGAAATTTACACTATCATTACGCATGAATAAAATGAAATTTTTCTTCATTCATTGTGTGACAAGATTCCTTAAAAAATTAGGAGACTTAATGGTTAGTTAACTCAAAAGTTTCTAGAAACACACATCCAACATACCATACATTGATTTAAAGTTATAAATTAACATTTTTGTACCTATCTGGGTAGACCTTGCAGACTCTTGTACTGGACCAAATACATGGGTGGTGGAAACTTATTTCAATCTTTCATAGAAGGTATCGATGACATTAACGCCATCCCCTAGTTCATTTTTCCATAATGAATCTAACAATATTCCCTCCATGGTGTGGGTATCCCACAAGAAATCATCCATACCATCCTCTATATCATTTATTTCATCGCCAACATGTGAAGAACTAGTGTTATTGTCGAGGTTTTGAATTTGGGACTCATGATGTAATGGGAATTGAATAGGTGGTTGTTTCAACCATTCTTAGTATGTTTCCTCTGTGATACTTTTTCCTTTTGAAACAAGCTTGAAACTTGACATCGTACTGGGGTGCAAACGTAGATGGTGGATAGGTCACTTGTCATCAAAATCCTGATTGTAAAAATATTGAACATTACATTAATAATATTAGTAACACGATGCTTTTAATATGTTCAAATATTAAACCAATCACTTATTAGAATCATGGATATTTTTTTCCCAATAATAAACTTCAAACCAACCCCTTTATAAATCAAATTTCATATTAAGCAATACATTTATATTAGTTCCATTGAAAATTCAAAGATACAATTACTCAATCATCCTTTTCTTAGGCCCTACGAGGTTGTTTACATAGAAGACATGAAATTTATGGAGTGATACCATTGACCTAGGTTTGTTGTTGGAATATGGAATGTTAGGATTTGTAGGGTAAAGAAGTTTTCCATTTTCATCAAACATCTGTTTGTGGTATATTTCTCCTGGCAAGAGCTTGCAGAATTTGGGGACCATGAGAATATATTAAGCATTTGAAATCGATCCTGAATTTTGATCCTGCAAAATTTAATGAAAAATTATTAAACTGCACCTGCATACATAATGGAAGTTCAATGAGATAAATGAATTATTGATAAAATATAGATGTATAATAGTCAGTGTAAGATAACTTGAAGGAGTTCCAAACATATACAATGAGGTCACGTTAGAATCCAAACAATTAGGCATTTGATAATTTAAATATGGATGTTTGAATTTGCATTTTGCAAATTTAAATATCTTACCATGTGTTATTACTTACACAAAACCCCGATATGTTATTAATTATAGATCGCACCGGTGCATTTCAAATTGTCTAGCGCATTGACAAAAACAAGTTATAAAAATAATGCGCTCTTACTATCAGTACTTTAAAATTTATTACGAAATTAAATTGGTGGGTTATGAATACCACATCAATGTGATATGCATGACATTGAACACAAATAAATGTAACTTGTATAAAAAATTAGCGCACGTGTTTATCATCAATGCGTCAAAATATACAATGAAACAATGAGTGGGAATTTGAGTTTTTGTGTTTATAAATGAAAACCCTATTCATTGTTTTATTGTTTTCCAAATTTTAGAGAGGATATTTGTGAAAAAATATTTATCAACAAAGATGTCCAAGTGGGTGGATTTTTTTTAAGAGCCAAATTCGAGGGGGGGTATTGTATACCACATAGAAATTTGCAGAGGGACTTTCAGGTATGTGATTTTATTCTATTAATCATCTTGATAATTATTCTATTTGATTCAAATAATTTTTAGTACATTTGCAAAAAAAAAAGGGGGTTTCATTGTTACCTTTAGTATTGGAAGCCCTAATTTCCTAACTGTTATTTTAATTTCTCCTTCTATATTTCACATGAATAATTTTTTTAAGAACAATTTATTTATAGGGTTTGGTTATTTATATATGGGTGTTTCCTATCCATTGCAATGAAGCCGCTCATTTCATTCGATCCCAAACCATCATGTCACTATCATTTTTTTTAAATGCCTTTGCGGTGACTAGTGCGTTATATACACAATAAGTGCACCAGGGTGTATTTGATTGTAAACAACACCATTTTATCCCAATCCAAATTATTATTAAAAATCTTTTGCTTGGTCGAAGGTGCACATATTATAGAAAAACACAATGGGGAACATTGTTTACAAAGTGAAATGTTGGGTTTAAAATGGGAAAATTATGGTTTATATATGGAAATCACCATTTCTTAAATGTTTTTCACTGCTCAATGATGCATAATAAATATTATTTAGGAAGTTGTTCTTTTCTTCGTTCATAAATAACTCATTGAATACAAAAATTTGTAATATGTTTTCAATTTTGCAACAACATTAATATAATTTACCTATACATATATATGTTATACACACTTATACATATAAATATTGTTGACGCCCCGGTTCCAATTATCTTAATATACACACTCATCTCTTATTTTTCTAAAAAATAATAATTTTTGTATCTTTTTATTTTGAGGGAGATTTTGAAAATTCCAAGGGTCAAACAAGGGGAAAACGAAGAATGTCGATCGGGGTGTCCAAAAAAGTTTAGAATAATATGTTGAAATAAATTGACATAATTCCATCGCAAGAGGATCCATCCCAAACACAATGTGCACCATATGTATGAAATCATTTTTTTATTCTTTTATGTACATCGAATTTATATATCCCGTGAAATATTGTTTTTCAATTGTTTTGTTGCAGAAAAGAAAAAAAAAATAGAATCCATTCATCACATAAGACATGAGCACATGGAATAAAATGTTTGATCACATTTTTTGTGAGTATTTTTGTTTTTGGTTTTTCTTAATATTTCGTGTTTGTTATGATCTTTATATTTAAATAATTAATTTACACTTTCCCATGGATGTCTTCTACTAGGAGCTAACATACAAATAGGATCCAACCCATGAATTTATAAACATTGAGTTAAGTATGGGTTGTGAGTATATGTTCAATAATGCAATTTCAATTAAAAAATTTGTCAATAGCTATGTCGTTTAACTTCCCTTATTTTATAAATAATGAAAAAAAATAAAAATTATATTGATTATATCGACCATGCTTTATCATGTCATATTAAAATGCATGAAGCAAAGTATGGAATGAAAACATTACAGGAGATTTTGAGAGAGTTCATGATGCATGAATTTGAAAGAATGTGTATCATTTATGAAAGACTTGGTGCTAAGGTATGTTTTCTTTTATTTGCATAATCATGTATATTATACTATATATATATATATATAAATGTACATACACTTATTACAACTTATTTCTATGTTTGTAGATGGAAGATGAAGAGGCAAAACATAAAAATCAAGTCGATCAAGAAACATTTATGTTAAAAAACCGAAGTACAATATCACCTACAAATGATGAAGAAATGAAGCATGCACACAACTCGAGCAATTTCAACATTTCAACTAATGAATGACAATCAATATAATTGAATGTTACTTCAAGTTGTATGTTTGGAATATTTTTATTTAAAAACCAGGGACTTTGTTTAATGTACTTAACATATTGTCCCAATTGCATGAGGACATGTTACCAATAAGTGTAACAATCACAAATTGATGGAAAATTGATTATTGTACTATAGTTTTACATTGTCCCTTTTTGTATGAAAATGGGTCTATTATTCATATATAATAAAATGGGTTTCTTATTTCATTGCATTGTCGAATGTTGTAGAATGTTGAGTTGTTGAATAATTAATCTATATGTGATTTATATTGTTATAAATAACATATGTTTAATTGGTTGGATAAATCATTAATTCAATCGTTATATCGAAATGCAATAACATAAATATAAAACAATAATTTTATGAAAAATATTTTATTTTGAAATAATTAATTGAAATTTTGTAAAAAAAAATTGAATTACAAGATATACATATTAGTGCATTGTATTCGTTTGAAGTAACTAGACACTATGTTCCATAATATAGACATCGGCGTGTTTTTAGGACTCGGACACACTGGTACTTATTAAGTATAATAACTCACCAATACATACTATTGATAAAGCACACCATTATGTAAACGATATAACGTATTATAATATTTATTGTTTCAAAATTGTGCAGTGATCATGTTTGAAATATTAACTAGGGAACTAAAAACAAATCATACCATTGTGTTACATTTATTATATGCACAATGAATCTAAATATTATTTACACACCATTGCATATTAAAAAATAATGGTGTCAACATATCGGTATGTACTAATTACAAAAGAACTGGGGTGCATGATATATTAAATGCATCAGTTCTTAGGATAACATGATCACACTCAGGTGAACTATAACTTGATTGCACCAAGACTGACTAATTATAAATCACATCAGTGCTAATTATAACTTAATCACTCAGGTGTAGACAAATCCTAAACTGCACTACTGCGTTATAAGAAAACAACGTGGAACCACTGCATAGTAATTATAAGAGCATCGATGCTCTGCATATGATGAAAAATGGGGAACATGTGCATAATAGTTATAAACACATCGACATGTTTTTTATTATATTAAGACCAGAGAGTTTTTTATTATATTGAATTAGTGGTTTGTTTTATTATATTAATGTACAAATGCAAGTTTTTCAATACAACACCAGTGCATTTTGACAAGAAAAGCACCGAATAAAAAACCTCCGCTACAACCTCTGCCCACCCAATTTTTTAGTTTTATGGAACATTATCTAAAACATGTGCTAAAACCTATATAGCCAATATAGGAGGCTGTATCAGAGGTTTTTCTAAAAAAAAATCCAAAATTTGTTACACTAAAAACCTCGTCAAAAACTTCCGCTAGAAGGTGCTCTCCTTATAGTGATTTTTCCAAATTCTAAAAAATGCCTATTTTCGAAATTTCATACAGGGCCACCATGAAACTCCGTACTTAGATTTTCATGGCCAATTTTGGCCTTGTGCAATTCAATTTGACCTTTTCACATAAAGTTCAACACTCTTGGGTTGAATTATCAATAAATTTCCATTATGGAAATTGGGGCTTCTACTCAATTTTGCCCAATTTTTCCATGGATATCTTAGAAAACCAAAATTCGACCAATCAAAGGCTGAAAAACACTCTTTCAAAGGTTAAATTTGGGGATTTAAACCCGTGATATCAATTCCCTTAATTCCTCATAAAAAAATTTAATTTATTTCAATGGAGTAATTTTTCCAATAATTTTGTAGACAACCTCTGAACTTTATTTATGTAATTTCAACTTTTGAATGATGATTCTGGACCATGCAGGCTCAATGATGAACTTGTGTCTGTAATACCACTCTAAAACACATCCATCCCCAAGACGGGTCACACTACTAATAAAATTAAAAAAAACAATTATGATACCAATTCTAAATGTGGAAACAACACACCAACATGAAATTCAAGCTCATGCAATGATTTATGATAATTATAAATGTAAATGGAATTACATAAATGATCACAATGTAAACTAAACACATTCAAAACATAGTTACCAACTTAACGAGAACTCTACAAAGTTCTCGTTTTTTGGGGGGTTAAGTTTTTTACCTCGTTTTTAAAAATGGTGCTACCGTAACACCCCCCTCCATTTTTAGGTGGTTTTTTGATATTTTAAATTTTTTGATACATAAAATTTCCACTTTGTTTTTTTAAATGCTCGTTTTTTCATTTTTTTTCAATTTTTTCAATATATATATATATTTTCTCGACGATGTTTTTCCATCTATTTTCAAGCTTTCCAATTTTATTTTTATTCAGTCTTTTTTTTAATCATATTTCCATGCTTCATCCAATGTTAAAAATGTTGTACACCATTTACTTTTTTGAAATTAAGAATTTTCGTATAATTATCCATCCTTAATTAAGTTATGGTTCCCTACATTTTAAATATAGTGGAAAATATCATTTTTAACACACTTTGTTTACCTTCAATAAATAGAAAATAAGTGTTGTTAAATAATAATATTTTTAAATATTTAGAAAAAAATATATAATTCTTTTTTTTTATCAATTAAAAACTAAAATAAATAAGAAAACAAACAAAATTGAAATTAAAAAAACAAAAACATTTTAAAAACAAATTTATATGAGAAAAAACCATCGAAGAAAAACCTAAAAATCTAAAGAGGACAAGAAAACCATAAAATTAAAAATATATATACATAAAATAAAATAAAATGAGAAACAATTAAGAAAAAGGGTAAAAAATAAATTTATAGCCCAAAATAACTTTAAAAAGTTAAAAAAAACCTCCCAAAAATATAAAAACATACAAACAAAAACCTAAATTAAGAAACTTAAATTATAAATTTAAATAAAAATTCACAAAAATAAGTTGAAAAACTTTAAAACTACAACAACAATTTTTTTTTTTTTACAAAAAAATTAGAAAAAACTAAGAAAAAAACAAAAGCCTATGTTATATTATAACTATGTTATAATATAACATAACTATGTTATAATATAACATAGTTATAATATAACATAATTATATTATAACATAGAACTATAATATAACATAGTTATAATATAACATAGTTATAATATAACATAATTATATTATAACATAGAACTATAATATAACTATGTTATAATATAACATAGTTATATTATAACTATGTTATAATATAATATAGTTATATTATAATTATGTTATATTATAACATAGTAACTCTGTTATCAAATGAATGGGACTTGGGTCAGGCCCGTGGGGGGCTGGAGCTTGGTCGTGGTCCTGTGGATGTCCACAGGACCTGGGCCTGGTCCCATTCATTTGATAACAGAGTTACTATGTTATAATATAACATAGTTATATTATAACTATGTTATATTATAACATAATTATAATATAATATTCTTACATTATTCACATATTATATAAAAAAAAATAAAAATTAGCTTAGGTAAATTTAATGGTTTTGTTAATTTTATTTATTTTAGCTGTTTTTATTTTATTTTATTGAATTTTGATTATTTTTTAGTTTATATATATATATATATATATATATATATATTTTTTTTTTTTTTTTTTTTTTTTTTTTT
>ML788343.1:432486-449636 GCA_009831015.1 Picea engelmannii | reverse complement strand
CTCAACTACATACCTAGTGACATACTCATTTTTTCCATTTTTCCTACCATTTAGGAGGACTTCTATTTATAGCATGTCTATTTATAGCAAGTCTATTTTTAACCGGTGGATTCCTATATGTAATACCATGGGAAAATACTATGGTTTTCCAAAACCATGGGATCATAAACCATCATAAGGGAAATTCCTATTCTTTATCTCCCATTAGGCCAATTCCTAGTTTTTACCCACCATTAGGAAAATTCCTATTTTTTAGGAGATAATTCTTATTTCCGTAATTTTAGGAAATATTTCCTATTCCATTTCTATAGAGTGAACTTTAGTAAGCATAATATCCTCCTAGGGGAGTGTGAATTACCCATCTAATACTTGGAGTTAACTCACTTCACTTTTTTTGTAACTTTCCATAATTAGCAAATTTTCACTCAGTTAGGACTTTAGTTCCATTCTTGGACTCTAGTCTTATTCTAGGAGATGTTTTCTATTATGGAATGAATGTTGACTTCATGTAGAGTTCTCACTAAGTTCAAACCTATATTTTTTACCTTTTCTTAATATTAGCGACTTTTGACTTTAGCTAATTGTTTCTATCAGGAGAAGTTATTTTTTTACTTGAGCATGCACATGGAAATCCCAAACTAGTGCGAATTACTCCTCATGTGGAGAGTCTTATATATTTTACTCATTATGAAGGGTTGATACATTGTTATTAGAGTTGGTTTCTTAGTCTCTTATATTTGAAGAATGATTATATTTTTCTCACTCCTGTCTCTCCTTCTCATAATTATGGCTTGGATTGTGGTTTACTCCTACATGGTATCAGAGCCATTATTGTGAGAGAGCATCAATTTTTGTGGTAGCTTTATAGGTTATATTGGACAACCCATAGAGAACTATGGATGAGCCATCTTCTTCATTGATCTTGACACCCTTCAACTACTTTGAGTGGAAGCCCAAGATAGACCTTCTACTTCAAAGAAAGGGCTTGTATATAATCACAATGGGGATTGAGATTGAGCCTACTTCAACCATAGAGAAATAAAAATACTTCAACAAAATTGATGAATTCTATGGGATATTATGCTTGAACATATCTACATATCTCCTCTTACATGTCGATACTTGCATGATACCTTACGATGTTTGGAAAAATTTGAACCATTTGTTAGGAAAGAAAGACAATCTAAGAGGTCATTTCTTGGAGAATTCATACAGATTTATTTTCAGAACGAAATGAAAGTAAAGAAATTACAATGAAATACTCATGAAAATTTACAGAAACAGAGAAATACAACAATACTTGATATCTATAAATGAAATAATTGTAAAGAGATTGTAAAAATACAGAGTGAAAGACTACACTCATTCGCAAGAATATGATTACAATGAGGCTCTGAAGGCATTTTTATGTTAAACAGGAATGCCAAAACCCTAGACATCCAAAAACCTAACCTTAGGAGATTAAACAAAAAAAATCATGTGGGACCTGTTTGGGTAAGTTAGTACATGAACTTCCTAGGGACGTAATTTTTTTATATGATCTTTTTTTTAGGCACATGATAGCCTGTTGGAAATTTCATTTAGAGAACTACACATTATGTCATCAAACTGTGACTTTGTCTACAGTTTGATTGTGGCATGCTAAAACAACACTGTTTAGGGCCACAAAACGTCCCTCGAAGTACAAAAATATGTGTTGACATGAATACATACAAAATAAACTAGTTGGATTAGGTGGGAGGCCACCGATATCCACCTGGAATATGTGTAGGGCTTTAGAAAACACTGGAAGGGTAGAACCCACAATTACAAAGAAGTACAAAAGAACATGTTGAACTAAAAACTGACAAAAGGAGTTAGTTGGAACATGTGGGTGGCCACCAATACCCACCTGGATCAATTCTTCCCCTTTATAAAGAAATGGTATCTATTGCATTGAGTGCCCCAGGAAGAGGGAAAATCATCTTGGCGAGCTTTGTGCTTTGTTGGAGAAGTTGTGTTGCTTTTTTTTTGGAAGACTGTCAAAAACCGGTTGTTGGCGGGGTTGAATATGTTTCATCAGCATGTTGTCTCTGGGTTTGACGGGGCATTGTGTAGGAACCATTGCAGGTGAAGAAACAATATCTTTTTTATCATTGACAATATGTTTTTTCTGGATAGAAGGTGTTGAGGTTGCAGTGGTTATAGCGGTAGTTTGTGCATCCTTTGAAAAGGCCATTCAGAAAATTAATTTTTTAGTGTGAGAGATTACCTTGCAACACTGTTTTGGTGGAGAAGTAGTTGGAACTACCTCTGGTATCTTATAAAGATGACCTCCCAGAGTAATAATGACACTACGGGGTCTAGAATCATAGACAACATGACATATCCACATACATGGTTGGCCCAAAAAAACATCACAAACATCAATATGGGAAATATCACACACTACCTCATCCTTGAAAGGTTGGATACCATAGGATAGGCGACACCACTTGCTGATACAAAGATATCATCCCTAGTGAAGCCACCCGATGTTGTATGGTTACGGGTGTGGTGTTGTCAACAACCCCAACTATTTGATGGCCTTAGCTCAGATGAGGTTCTTTTGGCTATCATTATAAATAATGAAATGCAATGGGGTCCCCTTCACCCACATCCGTGAATAGAAGAGAAACCCCCTCTTAAGGATCTATTGGTTCTTTTGGTTGAATTGTTATGGTCATGACAATATCAGTGGGGTCTACGTCAATGATCTATCTATTTTCAATATTTTCTGGATCAGACTCCAAATCAGGGTTCAGCTCCATGTCTTTGACCTTGGCCACTAATGTCTGTTTTGAGTGGCATTCATCAATGTTGTGCTAGGGGATTTTGTGGAAGTCACACCACTTCCTAGTGTCATTCTTCATCTTTCCTTTTACCTTCTTTTCCTGTGTCTTGGATTGGTTTTCTAAAGGTTGTTGGTTAGGGACATCCTTACCATGCTTTGGTTGTTTCATATTTGTAGACCCAAATTCCCATTTGTTCTGGTGCCTAAATTTCTGCTCGATTTTGACAACATATCAATAGGGAACTCCTAATGTTGTGATTTTTAGGAAATCCATTTAGGTTTGGATGTACCTATGCAAGGCCCCACAGTATTTCAGAATCGGATGCCACTCAGAGTCTTTGATACCCAACTTGGTGCACAAGTTATGGGAATTATTTGTGAACTGTGACATTGTTTGCCTCTTCTCTTACCACAGTGTGGTCCATCTCATGTACTGGTCTTCATAATTATCAACAAGATAATACTATTCTTTGAACACATCCACAAAACAATTCCAGGTGGGCTCGAACCCATATATTACATAATCCTCTGTGGAAATTTTCTCCCAGTAAATTTCCCACCGATGTTTAACATGGGGGAGATCCTTGAGGAGTGAAAAGGTGATATTTTCCCCATTGAAACTTTTTTGAATAGAGAAATAACCTTCTAATAGATTTAACCATTTTTCTAGGGCATCTACATCTATCTGAACTTCAAATATGGGAATATCAAAATAAACTTGTACCTTGAAGGGAGAGGTTCCTCCAAAATGGTCACTTGATGAAGATGTGCATGTTGCTATCAGAAGGCATTGAAGCATGTGTGAAAAATTATCCATCATTTTTTCCCTATGTCGCGTGAGAGCTTGCTCAAGCAACATGTTAATATAATATTCTACTCCTTTGTTTTTATTTTTTGCCACCATCAAGTGTTTCTTGGGTGTGGGAGAGTGATTATCTTCAAGAGACACAAGCTCGAGACCCAAATGGATATACTCGTACCTCGTCAGAGACATGCTTTGAAAATGATCAAGAGAAACCTGCTCTGATACCACTGATCCATATTTATTTTTAGAACGAAATGAAAGTAGAGAAATTACAATGAAATACTCATGAAAATTTCTAGAAATAGAGAAATACAACAATACTTGATTTCTATTAATGAAATAATTGTATAGAGACTATAAAAATACAGATTGCAAGACTCACTAGAATGGTGACATCTTTATCTCTGAGAAGAGATGTGATGACTACGCTCATTCACAAGAATATGATTACAATCACGATTTGAATGCCTTTTTATTGTAAAAATGAATTCCAAAACCCTATAATCCAAAAAACTAACCCTGGGAAATGAAATGCCAAAAGTCATGTGGGCCTCATTTGGGTAAGTTAGTACATTAACTTCTCGAGGTTGTAACTTTTTCATACAATATTCGTTTTAGGCACATGATATCCCATTGCAAATGTCTTTTACAGAACTATGCATTATGCCATCAAATTGTGACTCTATCTATAGTATGACTTTGTCAAGCAAAAATAACATTTTTTAGGGCCCAAAAATGGCCCTGGAAGTACAGCAAGATGTGATGACACAAATACATGCAAAATAAACCAGTTGGATTAGGTGGGAGGCCACCCGTATCTACCTAGAAGATGTTTTGAGCTTCAAACAATCCCAGAAGGATGGAAACCACAATTTAAAATAAGTATAGAAGAACGTGATGAACTAAAAACTGACAAAAGGAGCCAGTTCGAATAGGTGGGTGGCCACCAATATCCACCTAGATCAATCCTCCCCCCTTAGGAGGAAATGGTCTCCATTGCATTGAGTTCCCAAAGAAGAGGGGAAATCATCTTAGTGAGATGCATTCTTTGTTGGAGAAATTGTGTTGCTTGGTCTATGGAATACTGTCATAAACTGATTGTTGGTGGGGTTGAATATGCTCCACCAACCTGTTGTCTCTAGGTTTGAAGGGGCATTGTGTAGGCACCATTGTAGGTGAAGAAACAATATATTCTTTCGCTTTGACAATATTTTTTTGTTGGATAGAAGGTATTGAGGCTGTAGTGGTTGTAGTGCTTTTATGTGCATTCTTTGAACAAATAATGAAGAGGATGAATTTTTTCGGTATGAGATATTACCTTGTGGCATTGTTATGGTGGAGAAGTATTCATAACTCCCTCTGTTATCCTATAGAACTAACCTCCCATATTAATAATGTCACTACGAGGTCTAGAATCATAGACAACATGACATCTCCACATATAAGGTTTCCCCAAAACAACATCACATACATTAAGAGGGGAAACATCACACACTACCTCATTCTTGAAGGGTTGGATGCCATAAGACATGCAACACTATTGCATAACACAAATATATTGTCCTTGGTGAAGCCACCCAATGTTGTATGGTTGTGGGTGTGGTGTTATAGACAAACCCAATAGTTCAGCGGCCTTAGCTGAGATGATGTTCTTCTAGCTATAATTATATAAAATGAAATGCACCAGGGTCCCCTTCACCCACATATGTGAATGGAAGAGGAATTCCCCCTCTTCAGGATCTACTGATTCCTCTGGTTGAATTGTTTTGGTCGCAACAATAGTAGTGGGTTCTATGTCGATGATCTATCTATTTTCAATATTTTTTGGATCAGATTATGAATCAGGGTTCGGCTCTGTGTATTTTACCTCAGCCACCAATGACTGTTTCGAGCAACATTCATCGATGTTGTGCCAGGGGATTTTGTGGAGGTCACGCCACTTGCAAGTGTTATTCTTCATCTTTCCTTTTCCCTTCTTGTTATGTGTCTTGGGCTGGTTGTTTGGAGGTTGTTGGTTAGGGTCATCCTTACCATGCTTTGGTTGTTGCATATTTGCAGAACTGAATTCCCATTTGTTTGGTGCCTAAATTTATTCTTGATTTTAATAGCATATATATAGGAAGTTCCCAATGATGAGATGTTTAGGAAATACATTTCTATTTGGATGTACCTATGCAGAGCCCCACAGTATTTCAGAACCAGATGTTGCTCGGAGTCTTTGATACCCATCTTGGTGCGCAAGGTATGGAAAGTATTTGTGAACTCTGACATTGTTTGGCTCTTCTCTTGTCGTAGTGTGGTCCATCTCATGTACTTTTCTTCATAGTTATCAACAGGATAATACTTTTCTTTGACCGCATCCAAAAAAAAATCCCAAGTGGGCTTGGCCCCATATATTCTAGATTCCTCTATGGAAATTTTCTTCGAGTAAGTTTCCCACCAATGTTTAACATGGGGGAGAGCCTTGAGGATTGCAAAGGTGATCTTTTCCCTATCATAAAAATTTTGAACAGAGAAATAACCTTATAATAGATTTAACCATTTTCTAGGGCATCTACATCTATCTGACCTTCAAATATGGGAATATCAAAATAAACTTGTACCTTGAAGGGAGAGGTTCCTCCAAAATGGATTCTTGATGAAGATGTGCCTATTGCTATCGGAAGGCATTGAATGATCTGTGAAAAAGTCTCCATCATTTCATCCCTCTGTCACATGAGAGATTTCTCAAGAAACAGGTTAATAGAATATTCTTCTCCATATTTTTTTATTTTCTTCCTCCATCAAGCGTTTCTTGGGCATGTGAGAGTGACTGTCCTCAAGAGACACAAGCTCAAGACCCAAATGGATATACTCGTACCTTGTCAGGGACATGTGTTGAAAATGATCAAGAGGAGCCTGCTCTGATACCATTGATCTGGATTTATTTTCAGAAAAAAATGAAAGTAAAGAAATTAAAATGAAATAATCATGCAAATTTCCAAAAATAGAGAAATACAACAATTCTTGATTTCTATTAATGAAATATTTGTAAAGAGACTGTAAAAATATAAAGTGCAAGACTCGATAGAATGGTGGAAACTTTATCTCTGAGAAGAGATGTGATGGATATGCTCATTCACAAGAATATGATTACAATGAGGCTCTGAAGGAAATTTTATCTTAAACAGGAATACCAAAAATCTAGACATCCAAAAACCTAACCCTAGGAGATGAAATGCCAAAAGTCATGTGGGCCCCATTTGGGTAAGTTAGTACATTAACTTCCCGGTGTCATAATGTTTGCATACAATCTTCGTTTTAGACGTGTGATAGCCCGTTGGAAAGGTCTTTTATAGAACTACGCATTATTCCATAAAACTATGACTTTTTCTATAGTTTGAATGTGGCACTCCAAAATAACATTGTTAAGGGCTCCAAAATGGCCCTAGAAGTATAACAAGATGTTCTTACATGAATACATACAATATAAACCAGTTGGATTAGGTGGGAAGCCACCATTATCCACCTGGAATATGTGTAGGTATTCAGACAACCTCAAAAGGGTAGAACCCACGGTTACAAAGAAGTACAAAAGAACATGTTGAACTAAAAACTGACAAAAGGAGCCAGTTGGAATAGGTGGGTGGCCACCAATATCCACCTGGATTGAAAATGATCTACATGCATTGAATCCAATATATTTAGAGACCCTACCAGACTATGTATGTAATTCTAAAAAAATTGTTTCTCATGTTAATGTGTGTGGAATTGATAATAAATATGAACAATTAATCTTTTCATATTTAACCAAACTAGGAATAGAGTATTATGTTTATGCTTCTTCTTTTCATATTATCAGATTATCTATGGAGTTTATATGTAATATTCCATCCCTAGATTATTTCATGGAGTCACTTATCCAGGAGAACAAAAATCTCATCCAAATAGGAGCACTTAATAATTCCAAGCCCCATGCGCTTACATCTCAAGGAAGTTCAAAGAAGAATGAGAAGAAGAACAAGGGTAAGAAGGACCAAGAGAACAAGAAGGAATGTAAGAAAAAGTCCACAGATGATATTTTGAGTTCCAAGGAATCAAAAGTAAAGAAGGAGACAATTTTTTTTTCCTATTGTAACAATGGGTTCCATCCTAAGAGTTATTCCATGAGAAAGACCATAGATTTCATGGCACAAACACTTGAGAAACATCACCTCGAGGATTGTATTCTAGATAATGCAAGGAAAAATGCCATCATTAGAAAGAGGTAATGGTCATGCATTACTTTCTATTTCAACTTTTCCTAATGCTTGGGTTATTTATTCTAGGGCTACCCATCACATGGCCTCCTCAGATAGACTTTTTTCATACCTGGAGACTTTTTCTAGACCACTTATTTTCATGGGAAATGATTCTCCTACAGAGGTGTGTTGTAGGGGTAGAGTTGATATAGACCATGGTTTATCTCAGGATGTACTTCATGTTCCAAATATTTCTGTGAATATTCTCTCCATCTATGAAATCACTCATTCAAGTTCCGGAAAGAAGGTGGAGTTCACTTTGGACTCAATTATTATTTATGACTGGTAATATGGTTCAAAATTGGCATTGGTGAGGTTAATCACCATTCCAAGTTATACACATTCACTCATAAATATGATTATGTATCTCTTCTAACACATTCTAATGAAGAGTCAATGTCGTGGCATGAGAGGTTTGGTAATCTAAATTTTAAATATTTAGATCAAATTAGTAAGGGTGGAATTGTAGATGTATTACCCCACATTCAGTACACAGATGGAGTTTGATGGGGCTTGATACTAGGAAACCATCATGAAGATAAGTTCAACACAGGTAAGGCATGGAGTGCATCATCACTTTTAGATTTGGTTCATAGTGACATTAAAGGTCCTTTCCCACAACCATCGATCATTAAATCTAATTATTTTTTTACTTTCACTGATGATTTTTCGAGATATACATGGGTCTACTTTCTCAAATTAAAATCTGAGGTCTTTGACTGTCTTAAAGATTTCAAGCATCTAGTGGAGAACCAAAAAATAAAGACGATTAAGAAGCTTCATACTGAAAAATGAGGAGAGTATGTCAATAGGGATTTTGAGAATCTTTGTTCAGAATTAGGTATAGAGTTGCAACACACAATTCCATATAATCCACAATAGAATGGGGTATTATAGAGAATGAACAATACATTGAAATACATGACCAACTGTGTGTTGCAGGCTAGAGAGCTACCTCAAAAGTTATGGGATGAAGTTTTCAACTGTGTAACCTACATTCATGATAGATTTCCTAATAAATAATTCAAGACAATCACTCCATATGAGTCTTGGACCGGGAATAAATTAGAAGTCACTCACTTTAGATTTTTTTTAGTTCCTATGCATGGGATCGAATCCTTTCTGGTAGGAGGAAATATATGAAAACTTAGATTAAGGAGTGTATTTTTTATGGATATCTAGAGGGAGTGAAGGGATATAGGTTTTTATATAATACTTCATATACATCATTCATTCAAAGGAGTGTTATGTTTTAAGAGGTTCCTTCACAGGTACTTCTAGAGAAGTCCACACCTCCATCTCCATCACCACTAGTTGTGGAACTTTGCGATACTTATTCTAATCTGATCTATGATGAGATCTATGAATATGATATATATGATATTGTTTATCAGCAGGAAGAAGTTGTAGTTCCATATCATCGACCACGATGGGCACAACAAAATATTCAGGAAACATGTGATCTAGTGGGTGATCATGTCGATCCATAAAGAACCAGGGCTTAGTTTGTGGAGCCTCCACAATATTTTGCTACCATGGAGCCATTTTTTCCTATTTATTTTTATATGCTACTTGGATATTTTGGGTTTTTATATTATTTTCAATCAAATTCTATTTGAGGTGGATCAATTGACATTCAAAGTCGAAGGTTTAGGTGGTTCGACCAGGTTAAGTTGAAGTCAAAGACATCGACAACTTGATGAAGGTCGAGGTGATTAAAATAGAAAATTTTTAATTCGAAGACATCAAAAACAAGTCAAACAGGTCAAACTATAAGAGGTTGACAAGACTTCATGTGGCAACTAACTAAAGACCAAATGACAGTCAACTGGTAGTTGACTGGTAATATGACTTGGTAGTCAACTATAATAGAATCATGAGATTCATGGGATTTGTAGCCAATAATTTACTTGGATCTATAGCCATTTTTTTGAACCTTTTATTTACGGTTTTTGCTACTATAAATCCTATAAAGAAGGTGTGTTGTAATATTGAAATAAATGATGAAATTGTAGAGGTTGTTGCTCATGTAGATGTAATTTGAATTGGATACAGGGTTGTTCTTGTGTAAAGAAAGAATGTATGACATCTATTGTGTCTTAATTGTGGACAAAGGTTACACATGTATCCTTTTATTCTGAATGAATAAGACAACAAGAGAGAAAAATGCTCAAGGAATGTTGGTCTTCTCAGCTTGGGTTTCGAGGGTAAAATCTCTATGTACTGTGTTTTTTCTTTGTGATTTACTTTCTTGTTTAAATAATTCTTTCTCTCTTCTACTAGTTTTAGTGTGGAAGTGTTCCTCATTTCCTAACATATGGTATCATAACTTGGTTTAAAAACCTTGGATATGAGCTAAACCCTAGGTTCATTATCATTCATAAGTCATAAATATTTAAATATTGTATTAAATAATTGAGAGGAGCTTGAGAATAGAGATCGAAAAATTCAATGGCCAAAATTTTGAGCTTTGGAAGATTAAAATTGAATATATACTTGTAGATAGAGAACAATGGAAAATAGTCTTTCCACGTACCATGTCTATAGGTATGTCGACAAAAGAAATGGAGAAACGCAAAAGAAGGGAAAAGAGTATGATTCAACTTTGTCTTGTAGATTCGGTACTGCTAAATGTCTTAAGTGAAGATTCAACCAAGAATTTATGGAACAAGTTGGGGAGCTTGTACCAATCAAGATCCATGGTAAATGAGTTGTTTCTAAGAAATAAATTGTATATTGTGAGAATGAGTGAGGGAAGTTTGGTGATTGGGCATTTAACGTTGTTTAAGGCCATTTGAAGCTAGTTATCTTCTTTGGATATGAAAATCACTGAAGAGGAGAGATGTATTAGCTTGATATGTTCTTTTATAGACTCCTATAATAGCTTAGTCATTGTTATAGGTATGAATACAACCACATTAGTGCTAGAAGACATGGTTGAATCTATATTGTCAGAGGAAATTAGAAGGAAGAACATGGAGGGATCAACCAAAAATGAATTAGTGGTGAGAGGTCAACCGACCGATAGAGATAAAGGAAAATTATCAGGTAGAAAGTCTAAGTCAAAGGGTATATACAAATTCCCTGTTAATTCGACAAGAAGATTTCAGAAATGCGGTAAATATGGGTATTAGAAAACAGACTACAAGTCGAATGAAATGGAAGTCAATACAGGATCCAATGAGAAGTAGTTGATCGAGAGAAAGACGACTCCAAATAAGGGAGGCAATGTATACCTGGCATCAACCAGTACATAGTCAGATCAATATGTTTGGTTGATCGACTGAAGAGCACCCTATCATATGAAACCACATATAGAATATTTATGCTAATATGAACAATATGGAGGAAATGTGTTCTTAGGGGAAAACTCGACAACCAAAATTTTTGGATGAGGAAGAGTTTGACTGATACCATAGGATGGGAGGAGTAGAACCCTTCCATGTGTGCTACACATTTCAGGTTTGGAAAGAAACCCAATATATGTTAGTAACATGAGTGATGCAGGATTCCACACTCTATTTCAAAAGGATTTGTGCAATATGGTCAGAGGTGTGATGGTCTTAATGAAAAGAGTTCATATTGGAACCTTATAAAATTTCTTAGGGAATTTCAACTCAACTAGATGCAACAACATAACTATTCTTGAATTCAACTTGACTTCGAATCGAATTGACTCGACTCAGGTTGAGTCAATTCAAACGAACTAGACAATTCATCACAATTTCAACCCGACCATGCTATGGCATGAAAGGATAGGACATATTGTAGAAAAAGGACTTCGAACTATGCATAACAAAGCTACGGTTAGAGGTTTTCCTGAATGTAATTTAGAAGACAACTTTTGTGAACATTGTATATTTGGAAACAAAGTCAGGTGAGGTTCTCATCTAGATCGACAAGGGAAAATGAGATTCTAGAATTAGGGCATAGTGATGTGTTTGGCCCTATTTCAGTGCCTTCACTTGGTGGATCCCCATTATGTCTCTTTCATAGATGATTTTTCTAGGAATACATGTATATATTTTTCGAGGAAGAAATATGAGGTTTTCGAGAAATTCAAAGAGTTCAAATCTCTTGTAGAAAACCAAACAAATAATAATATTAAGGTGTTGAGAACTAACAATGGTGATGAATTACATGGAAAGGAATTTGATAAACTATGCAAGGAGTGTGGCATAGCACGCAAAAATACCATTCCATATACCCCATAAAAAAATGGAGTTGTTGAGAGAATGAACAAAACATTGATGGACAAGGCAAGAATCATGCTCAGTTGTGTTGTGCTCACACAAGAATTATGGGTGGAGGCAGTCAACACTGCAAAATATATGTTGAATATGTCTCCTTTGTCGACGCTAGTCGACACAACTCCACATGAGGTATGGTTAGGTAGGAATCATTTAGTTTTACATCTCAAAGTATTTGGATGTGATTCATTTATGAATGTTTCCAAAGAAAAGAGGAGTAAGTTGGACAATAAGGAAGTCAAGTGTATTTTCATTGCATACAAAGAAGGAATGACATGACACAATCTTTGTAATGTATAGTCGAGATGTGGTATTCAGAGAAGTCAGAAGTAAGTCTAAGATTGAAGAAATTGTTCAGACCGAGAATAATCTAGGGAAGGTGTGGTTTGAAGTAAGCAATTAAGAAGATGATTCAGATGAGTCGATTGAATCAGAAGAAGAGGTAGAAAAACTTACCCTAGTAGTAAGAAGGTCAAAATGAGTAAGAAAACTAGTCAAAAGGTATAGTCCTCCCGAATTGTGTTTTGCATTCATGTTAGCTACCACCAACAATGATCCCAAGCTGGTCACATAGGTATTTGACTTGGCATAGAGAAAACTATAGATGGACGCCATGATTGAGACATGGGACTTAATCAAATAACCTAGTGGAATAAATCTTGTTGATAGAAAATGGGTATTCAAGTAGATGATGAAATCGTAGAGGTCGTTTTTCATGTAGATGTAATTCGAATTGGCTACAAGGTTGTTCTTGTGTAAAGAAAGAAGGTATGATGTCTATTTTGTCTTAGGTGTGGACCAAGTTTAGGAATGTAAGCTATTTTGAATGAATAAGACAACAAGAGAAAAGAACGATTAAGGAATGTTGGTTTTCCCAGTTTTGGTTTCCAGGGTAAAATATTTGTGAATTGTGTGTTTTATTTGTCATTTACTTTCTTAGTATGTCTCATTCATCAGTGCTAGTCGACACTACAAAATATCTATTTAGTATGTCTCATTCATCAGCGCTAGTCGACATGATTCCACATCAGGTATGGTCTGGTAAGAAGCCTTCAGTTTCACATCTCAAAGTATTTGGTTGTGATGCATTTGTGCATGTTCCCAAATAAAATAGGAGCAAGCTAGACAAGAAGGAAGTCAAGTCTATTTTCATTGGATACAAAGAAGGAATGAAAGGATATAAGTTATGGGATCCTATATCAAGGAAATTAGTGTACAGTAGAGATGTGGTCTTCAGAGAAGTTGAAAGTAAGTATGAGCCTGGAGAAATTATTGAGACCTATAATAATCCATAGAAGGTGTGGTTTGAACTGAGGAATGAAGAAGATGATTCAGATGAGTCGACTTAATCAAAAGAAGAGGTGGAACAACTGACTCCGATTGTAAGGAGGTCAGAATGAGCAAGAAAACTAATCGAAAAGTATATTTTGTCTGACTTCCATTCTGCATTCGTGTTAGCTGCCCTCGACGATGACCCCAAGTTGGTCAGGGAGATAGTCGACTCAACATAGGGAAATATTTGGAAGGACACCATGGTTGAGGAGATGGAATCCTTGCACAAGAATGAGGCATGGGACTTAGTCAAGTTACCTAGTGGAATAAAGTTCGTCAGTAGAAAATGGGTATTTAAGAAGACAATGAATGCAACATGTCAAGTCGATAAATTCAAATATCGACCAATAATGAAAGGATACTCCCAATTCGAAGGAGTCGACTTTGGTGATATATTTCCCCTGTTGTAAAATTAACTTCCATTAGAGTAATAATGGCTCTAGATGCAACATTTGATCTAGAAATAGAACGGATGGATGTAAATCCAGTGTGCCTACATGGGGACCTGGAAGAAGAAATCTACTTGAAACATCGCAAAGGATTTGTAGTGGGAAAGAAATATTTGGTGTGCAAGATTAAAATATCCCTTTATGGTATAAATCAGTAACCAAGGATGTGGTACCAAAATTTCGACACATAATCCTTATTTTGGGGTTTGTGAGAAGCAAATTTGATCACTGCATATATTCCAAAGAAGAAGGTGGGTGTTTCATATATGTAGCATTATATGTCAACAACATGTTGTTTATTGGAAACAACACGAATGCAATAAATCCAATGAAGAAGAAACTATCCTCCAAGTTCAGCATGAATGATATTGGTGCAACAAACATCATTCTAGGAATGGAGATCAAGAGAGATTAAACAACTAGAAAGATGGACAAAAATTCAAATGTCGAGGTGGTTCGACTGGGTAAATTTTAAGTCAAATAAATTGACAAAAAGTCAAAGAGGTCAACCGACAATAGGTCAATATGTGGGTGTGTGGAAACCGAATGAATACCAAATGACGTCTGACAAGTAGTCAACTGGTAATCCAACTTGGTAGTCGATAGTAAGAAAATCCTGAGATTCATGGGATTTGTAGTCAATGATCTATGTGGATATGTAACCATTTTTGGGAACATTTTATTTAGTTTTTTCCTATTGTAAATCCTATAAAGAATGTGTTTTGTAATACTATAATAGATGATGAAATCGTAGAGGTTGATGGTCATGTAGTTTTAAGCCGAATTGGCTATAGGGTTGTTCTTATGTAAATCAAGAAGGTATGATGTTGATTGTGTCTTAGGTGTGGACCAAGGTTAGATATGTAACCCTTTTTTGTGAATTAATAATACAACAAGAGAGAATAATTATCAAGGAATGTTGGTTTTCCCGATTTGGGTTTCGAGGGTAAAATATCTGTGTACTCTGTGTTGGATTTGTCATTTACTTTTTTGTTTAAATATTTATTACTCTCTTTTGCTAGGTTTAGCGTGTAAGGGTTCCTCATTTCCTAACAATATTATATACTTAGTCTTATTTAGAGGCTAAAGTAAAACCCCATTGGGAGGAAGCTATGAAAGAGGACTAAAATTCCTTCTTAGAAAACAATGCATGGGAATTGGTTCCTCTGCCTTACAACAAGAACTTGTTATATGTAAGTGGATTTTCAAGAAAAAGAAGGTTGCTTATTGATACATTAAAAATTATAAGGCCTGGTTAGTAGCTAAATGTTTCTCATAGGTACAAGGAATTGACTATGAAGAGATTTTTGCACCAGTTTCCAAGATTGATTCCATTTGGTTAGCTCTATCTGTTCCAGCAACTAGAAAGTGGGATTTACACCATATGGATGTGAAGAATTCATTATTACATAGAGATAATAATGAGGAAATATATATGGAGCATCCAAAGAGATATTTTCATGATCCATCATTACTTTGCAGGTTGAGGAAGTAATTGTATGGACTTAAGAAAACACCTCAGGCATGGTATATGTTAAACCCTAATATTGGCACATTATCCCTTAATTGGGGCATATTATACTACTAATATTATTTTATTTGTGTCCACTTTAGGCCATTAGTTGTAATTATACCTCCTAGTCTCCTATATATACAAAGGAGACATTTTCATTTTGAATCATCTTGTACTTGAACATTTAAGTGGGGTAAAAGGAGGTTTCCCCCTCGAAGAGGCTTATTATCTAAAATTATATTTTTCTCAAGGAGTTGAGTACTTTTTCTGAGGTTTTTCTATGCTATATTGATATTTGGTTCTTAACATATGGTATCAGAGCTCAAGGTCTTGGGGTTTCACTGCTACACTTGAGACACCTTGGAATTTTTGCTATAACATGTTTTATACAATGTTTCAGAAGGAACGGATTGGAAGATATTTAGTAGGCGGATCAAGGTACATTGGGCTCAAAATTTAGCTCCTGAGGCCTTACACTTTCGAAGATACAGTCTATACAAGATAGGGTTCTGGAATCATCCTGAACTGATTCATTGCGGAATTTTCGCTATAAAAACGTTTCTGTAACGTTTCAGACCCTGAACTCTGGAGGATATTTACAAAAAATAGTAAGGTATCTGTGGTAACAATTTCAACTTCTGTGTCATCTTAATTTTTATATACACCTTGTGTAAGATAGGGTATCTGACTAGTCCTATTGACTAGTCTCAAGAAGGTGTTCCAGGTAAAACAATCATAACTGCTTCCTAGAGTATCCAAATTTAGTGGGACTAGTTTCATTAGATCGTGGACAGTCTGTAGTATTTCTGGTGCGAGTTTCAGAATTTTATATCAATTATTTTTTGCGGGGCACTCTATAGAAGTGAGATCTCTTGGAAAGGCAAACAATTGGCAAGTTGTGGGGAAGTTACTGTAAATTCCACTTGGTACATCCAATTTTGATCAGACCTGTGGAATTGCAGAGAAGAAATATCATAGAAATACATAAAATAAAGTTTCATACCCAGAAGGGACGAAACATGGGAGATACAATAGAAGAAATATTGTCTAGCAGAACCACCTCAAAATCAAGGTTCAAAACTGATATTTGGCCAACATGCCACCCAAAAAGGGAACTTCTACACCAAATAAGCCTCCAGAAAATCCTACTTGGACTCTTGATGAAGGTGAATAAATGCATAGGGACATAAATGATTTACAAAATAAGATAGTAACAAAATATTAACTATAAGAGATGATGGAGGGTTTAAAAGGGGATATCATGGAAGTATTGAAAAATTTCGTAACAGAGAAGACACCTGAAAGTGAAAATGCATCCCATGAAATTCATGGTGAGGACACAAGGAAGGTGAATCAAGAATGGAGAAACTCCAACTTTGGTTTGAAGACCAACCACGTTCCTAATATTGATATGAGGAAGTTTGATTGCATGGACCCAATCACATGGATACTTTAGATGGAGCAATTCTTTGATCTCCATAATGTGCCACATACACAAAAAGTACAAATTTCTTCTTTATTTTTAGAACCTAATCAATTTTTATGGTATCGATGGATTTTTTCTCGCAAATCACTCGTCACTTGGACAATTTTCATGGAAGAAATGATATCACACTATGAGGATACAAGGAGCAATACCTTCTTTAGCCAATTAATAAATCTCAAGCAAAAGGGTTCAGTTACCGAGCACATTGAGAACTTCCAAAGAT
>ML788343.1:399250-430105 GCA_009831015.1 Picea engelmannii | reverse complement strand
CATGGAGACAGTTCAAAAGATACATGGCAGCCCAAAGATTATTGTAAGTGACAGAGATCCCATCTTCACTGGACATTTTTGGACATAATTATTTTCTTGTTTGGGTACTCAATTGGCTCATAACTCATCCTATCATCCTCAATTTGATGGACAAACCAAGATATTGAACAAATGTTTGGAAGTCTACCTTCGTTGTTTTGTCTCTGATAAACAAACACAATGGTTCAAATGGTTACCCTTGGAAGAATGGTGGTATAACACTTCCTTTCATACTGCAACAAAAATGACACCATTTATGGCACTTTATGGATACCACCCTCCTTCCATCACTTCTTCTATAAAATAAAAATATAAGGTTCAAGCAGTGGAAGATCAGATCGAGAATCAATAACAAGTTCTCCAAATCTTACAGGACAACCTTACCATGGCACATAATCGCATGAAACAACAAGAAGATCAATAGTGTAGAGAAAGAAGTTTTGAAGTAGGGGATTGGATGTTTTTAAGACTACAACCATACAAACAGATGTCCCTCAAGCAAGCCAAGAAGGATAATAAATTATCACCAAAGTACTATGGCCCTTATAAGGTGTTGCACAAGATTGGTACTATGGCATACAAATTGGAGTTGCCTGCATATTCATGAGTACACCCAGTTTTCCATGTTTCATACTTAAAGAAGGTTATAGGCGACAAGATCCCAGTTCAAACTAAATTGCCAGAACATGAAGAGGAAGGAAAAATCATATTGGATCTTGAAGCCATCACTAACACAAGAATTCGTCAGCTGAGGAATAGATCCATTTCAGAGTATCTCATTAAATGGAGGAAACTCTCGGCTGAAGATTCCACTTGGAAACATGAGTCTTTTATCCAAAAGCATCCAGAGTTACTCAAGCGTTGCGGACAACACTTTTCTCAAGGGGAGGGGCATGTTAAGCCCTAATATTGGCTCATTGCCACTTAATTGAGGCATATTATATTAGTAATGCTATTTTATTTATGTCGGCTTTAGGCCATTAGTTGTAATTATACCTCCTAGTCTCCTATATATACCAAGGATACATTTTCATTTTGAATCATCTTGTACTTTAACATTTAAGTGGGGTAAAAGGAGGTTTCCCCCTCGAAGAGGATTATTATCTGAAATTATCTTTTTCTCAAGGCGTTGAGTACTTTTTCTAAGGTTTTTCTATGCTATATTGATATTTGGATCTTAACAGTATAACGCTAAAATGTACTCTTATCTTATCTCTAGAGGTTTTATTAGATGTAGATATGACAATAATGCGTATATGAAAAGGAACACATAATTTACTTCTATTGGAATTTCTATATGCATATAATTTACTCATCATGGGGAGCTCAACCTCCTCCATTTCTACAGTGAAGACCTATTTGCATGACAATTTTCTATGAAAAAAATGGGACTGTTAGATTACTTTATTGGTCTTGAAATCATCCATAATGATTCAGGAATCAAGATGTATCAACACAATTATGATAAATATCTACTTGATAGGTTTCAAATGGCATAGTTCAAGCCATCTCCAACACCCTTTCTGTCAGGGGTTAGACTAGATGATGTCGCTGCATCACCTTTGGTTGATTGTACTAGATATCAAAAATTGGTGGGGAGTATTATCTACCTTACACACTCTTCACGACACATATCCTATATAGTTACATTATTTTCGAGGTACATGAGTAAGCCTCATGAGATTCACTAGAAGGAAGCAAAGATGATTATCAGATATGTCAAGGGGACTACCAGACTTGGTATACACTATGTAGCACAATCTTCTTTAGATCTTGTTGGTTATACAGACTCAGATTGGGTAGGATATAGAACTTATCTGAAGTCCACTTTAGGATATTTCCTCTACCTTGGATCAATACCCAAATTTTTTTCAAGTAAGAAGAAATCAACAATTTCTTTATCATCGTCAAAGGAAGAGTACATGAGTGCAATGAATGTTACTACTCAGGCTAACTGGCTGCATCACCTTCTTACAGAATTGGGAGTTCATTTTCATTTTTCGATAGTTATATGTTGTGATAATCAAAGTAATCTTAAGATGTGTAGAGACCCAACTCAAAGGAAGGGAACCAAGCACATCAAGGTTCATATGCACTTTATTCGAGGCCAGATTCAGGTTGGAGTAATTGATATGCAGTTTTTTCCATCTTCAGGGAAGGTGGGATACATACTCACAAATCCTTTCACAAAAGCTTATCTCATTGAGGGAAATTCTAGTGAGTGATACATCAACTTAGTAGCTGAAAATTTTAGTATTCTTTACTTGTTAGCAACATACTTTGAGNGGGGGGGGCGGGGGGGGGGAGGTTTGTTACCACTAGGTTTTCCCTCTTTACCTCACTTTTGTTCATTTGTTATGCATCTATACTTTTACATGAGTACCTAACATGGCTTCATATTTATCGGACTCATCATTGTTTACACCTCGATTGTATTTGAGGGGGGTGTTGGGGTACATTCGCAACTACATACTTAGTGACATACTCATTTTTTCCATTTTTCCTACTATTTAGGACTTCTATTCATATCATGTCTATTAATAGTAGGTCTATTTTTAGTTGGTGGATTCCTATATATAATACAATGGATTTCCAAAACCATGGGATCATACACCACCATTAGGAAAATTCCTATTTTTTAGCTCCCATTAGGCCAATTCCTATTTCTTAACCACCACTGGGAAAATTCCTATTTTTTAGGAGATAATGCCTATTTCCTTAATTTTATGAGATATTTCCTATTTCATGGCTATAGTGCACACTTTAGGAAGAATATTATTCTCCTAGGGAAGTGTTTGTTACCCATGTAATACTTGGAGTTAACTCACTTCACTTATTTAGTGACTTTCCATAATTACCAAATTCTCACTCAATTAGGACTTTAGTTCCATTCTTGGACTCTAGTCTTATTCTAGGACATTTTTTCTATTATGGAATGCATGTTGACTTCGTTTGGAGTTCTCATTGATTTTTCACCTATACTTTAGATATTTTCTTATTATTAGCAACTTTTGACTTTAGTTAATTGTTGCTATTGGGAAAAGTTACTTTTTTACTTGAGTATGCACATGGAAATCCCACCCTAATGCACATTACTCCTCATGTGGAGAGTCATATATATTGTATACATTATAAATATATTAATACATTTTTATTATAATTTTTTTTCTTAGTCTCTTACGTGTGAATATTGATTCTAGTTTTCTCTATCCTCTCTCTCTCTTTTGCAATTAGCTAGTGTAGTATTTCGTTCTCACAATTAGGTCTTGGATTGTGATTTAATCCTACACTCACTCTACCCAATGTTGATTTTACTTTAGCCCCATGCTTCCAATAAATATGGGATTTGAATTCTACACCCACCCTCTTACATTATTTTAATGATTAGCTTTAGGAACACTCAATGAGAAAATGGAAGGTTCATAGTAAGGATAATTTAGAAAGAAAGAGGTTTGGGTTTAATAGAGATGGGTAAACAATCCCCATTGGACCCATTCCCTATCGTATAGAAACTAACCCTCCAAATATATGTATGTGTTCATCTTCAATAGGAGATACATTTTATTCATATATTCAGCCTACATCATTTGCATATTACATTGTTTCTCCCTCGACCATACATTACAATTACAATATACATCGCTTGTTTGTAGTTTGAAAATGGAAATATTATATATATATATATATATAGTCACATATATGTTTATAATAAAAAATAATAGAAATGAAACACCAAAATACCAATACAAAACGTCCTTTTTTGTTAGAAATCATGAGTCTTTATATCACCATAAGAGAGTTATACAAAAACATTGTTGTTGGCCTGCCACTAGGAAAACCAGACCATCAACAATGCATCAACTTGCCTAAAAGTTTATGAATTATCGATTTGTTGAAACTATAAGCCTAAACATAGTATAGTCTAAAACTATCTTCTATACAAAATACTAGTTGTTGTTTCTTTCTAAATTAGAAACGATGAGGTGGGATCGAGATACACAAGCCTCCTATACTAGACACAAAACTAAAGAAACTTAAAAAATTAAAAACTAAGTAATGGGTCGTCCCTCAACCATAAGCACCTAGGGTAGATGAAATTCCAATTTTGTTAGGTCCATTCCCACAACTTGCTTAGCAATCAGGTTCATTTTGTGGTCGAGAAGCTTGATCTGTAACTAGTCATCGTAAAATTGCAGTAAACTTTCCTGTTTAACCTCATGTCACTCAATAATCACACAATCCATAAAAAATTTCATATGTCAATTAATGTATATTGTTTTTAGATACTAAGAAACAAGAACCCAAGTATTTTTGGTGTTTGAAACCCATGAAATAGAGGATTGGATCACCTACTCATTTGAGATGAAATTCCTCAAGACATAACCATCTACCTCAGTAAGATCAATTTCAACTCAAACGTTGAGATGGCTATGGGCTTGGTAAAATTCAGTAGATCCTTCAGCTACAAAGACAAGACGAGAGTTGGAGCAATCCCCATTTATATGAGAGAAACTTAACCTAGCTCAAAAAGATAGACCACCTCTAGCCATTGTAACAAAGGAATATAGATGGGACATTGAGGACAAATGAGACAGAAAAGCAAGACAAAGAGGCAAAAATAAGGGGGGTGGTGGTGGGGGGGGAGGGGGGGCGGGGCGGGGGGGTTGTATAGAAAAAATAAGAGGGAATGAAAGGTTGCAAGACTATTTCCATAGGCATAGATGATTTTAGGTGTTAAAATTTTCCAATGGGATGATTTTCCATGGTTTTTTCCAAAAAATGACTCATCAATTTCCATTTTTTCTAAAAACGATTCACTCGAATTTCATAGAATAAAATTATTTTATCTTAAAAATCGCTAATTGTTTTTAGAAACAATATAAAATCCTTAGAAATTTGAATATTTTTACAAAATTATCGCCAAATATATTACATTTTTCATATTAAGGACTAGTAAGAATATTAGCCCATGTTTATACATTTCAATACAAATTGTCATCCTTAAAATTATCCATGTCCATAGCATAGTTGAGATGATAAAACATTCCATCAACCCATATAATAAGAAAAGGATTTTTTCAAGATGATTGATGAGAAGGATATTAAATGGTATTATGTATGTAGGTGGAATCATAATGAGATGCATGGCGTAGATGAAAAAATAGGTCAGATTTAGGTACCAATGGAGCATCATCCACTGAGAGAAATTGTAAAAGCATTGAAGAGCCATGAGAAGGTCAGTACATGTATAGGAAGAGATTTTAAATCACATGAGGTGAGGTTATGGAGGTGGTTGAGGGTTGGACAGTTCCAATGGGATGGAGTGTTGCATGGTGGCCTACCTCGGAAAGTATCCCTATGTCTCATTTCTTCCCTATCACCTTATATGGGGAAGTGTGGTAAACTAGGGCCAAGGAAAGACAATACAAGTGCATCGGGGAGAGGAGGATAAGGTCCCAACAAAGGTAGACATGATTTTCCCCTCTATCGATACCCTATTCATCCATACGATCAACTAATTTGTTGGCTAATCATTTCAGGTTTGAAGGTATAATAACACCGACCTTGGGTATGAGGGATTGTATTCATTCTAGAGTGAAAGTTAATATTTATCTGGAGTTTATTTTTCTTATAGGGGATCCACATTGTCATTTTTGGATAATATGGACAATAATTTAAGAGTCTCCTACTATGATGAACATGTGATAATGTTATCTAAGGGAAATTTTAAGGCCATATTCTAGTGCTTGTAGATCATTTGAATTGTTTCTTTCTATCCCAATAGATATTGCATAGATTCCTATGATATGCCCCAAGTTGTTGTAAAATAATCCTCCATAACTATATGGCCTGAGATTTCATTTGGATGCTCCATCAAAGGCCAGGATGAGAGAGAGGTGGTGTTGGGGGTAGGGGAAATGGTGGAGTGGGGTAGTGGGAGGATGGAGGTTGAGGCATTGAAGGATACTGAGATTTTTGGGATGTCCATTGCAATCATAGGGGGGCCAAGTGGAGAGTAATGTTGTTTCTTTGATTTATTGCTTGATCTTGGACCAGATTGTGTCTTCTGTAAAGAAATCACTTTTGAATATACAACATTTTTTCTCCTTCCAAATATCCCATAAGAGAAATCCTAGGAAGAGTTGGGAGGATTGATTGACAATGGGATTGGAGTAATATGTTGGTCTCCATTGAGCTATAGTTGTATTGAGTTTGTCCCTTTCTCAGTCTGTTGTTCTGAAAAGGAGAGTGCATATATGATAGAGAGATAAGGATAAAGGACATGAATTGAGCATATGTTCCATTGTCTCCTCATTATGTTTGGAGATATAACAATGAGTCATTCCATGGAAGCTATGTTTTAGGATATTTTCCCAAGTTAGAATTTTCCTCTGTGGAGTAGACAAAGAAAAATGGAGACTTTAATCCATAATTTTTGAGTCCATATTTTTACGTTGATATTGTGCATTGGAGTGCGTTGATATCCTACGGAAAGATGGTAAGTCTCTTTAAGGGAAAATCAACCTGCATATTTTTATCCACATTTGAGTATGTCTTTCCCTATCTGATTGCATTTCTTTCTGTTTCTTAGATCCTACAATAAAATGTCCCAGACCAATTGGGGAGGAAGAGGGTGTCATTTATCTTTAGGGATCCATGTTCTCCATAAATCGTGTTGATTGGTGGGAGCCAGTACTGATGTATCTAAAACTTATTTTCGACGGTCATGTTATTTCTAAGTGAAGTGATTTCCATATTTTTGCAAAGGGGAGGGAGTTGTTTCCATGCATCATCCCATAATAGAGATTAATTTTCGTCTCTAATTTCCCATAAGCAATGGGAGTGAATGAGGTGTTTGTTTTTCTAGGATGTCTTCCATATGAAGTATCTTGTTATATTTTCATAGAGTCTGATGATACTTAGAGTATATACAAGGGGGAATTATTTATTATTCCAAAGCAATCCCTAAAGAGTGTTTTTTTTATGTTATCCATCTCCAACAAGTTTTAGCGCCTAGGACAGATCTTAATATCTCAGGATCTCCGAGGTCAATATCCCATTTGAGTTTGGTGAGGAATATTTTATCCCAGAAAACAAGTTCCGACTTATTTTCTTTTCGAGCTCCACCCCAAAGAAAAGTTCTTGGGAAATTCTTGACAACATTCAAAATAGATTTTGGAGAAATGAGGGTTAAAAAAAAGTAATAGGGAATAGCTTGGAGGACAAATTTGATAAGGACTGGTCACCCAGTTGCATTGAGTTCTCTAAAGGAAAAACGATACAATTTCTTATTAATTAGGGAGATAAGTTATTTTGAAGACGAGTTTCTAAATTCATTTTCAATGAGAGGGGTGTCATGATATTTGGACTGAAGAGAGATCCTTTGGAAGCCAAGGATCCTAGATATGTGAACCTATATAGCAGGAGTAGTGTTAAAGAAAAACATTTGATATTTTTCAAGATTTATGGTTGTACTTGAGGCTTCCTCAAAGTCTGATAGGAATTGTTGGATGCCCTTTGATTCATTAACTACGGGTTGGGACTTGAGCATTGTGTCTTCAAAAAATTGTTGGTGAGAGATCCACTATTTCTCATGGTGGATTCAAATACGTTTCAACTTGTTTTCCGATACAACTATTTTGATAGCTCTACCAAGTCCCTTCGAAATTAAAATGAAGAGGAATGGTGAGAGGGGGTCCCCTTGTCACATGCTATACAAGGGAGAGAATATTGGAGAGGGTGAGACATTAATAAGAATAGAGAAAAAAAACAAAGGAAGTGAGAGAGGGGACCCACTTCAACTAAGATTGGGACAAACTAAAAGAAAAAAGGGTATGGTGTATGTATTTCCAATTGATTTTGTCAAAATACTTTGACATGACTAGAGTTGAGAGAATACAAAGGGTGTTGTTGTTTTTAAGAGAGTGGATGATTTCGTGATCAAGGATGATCTCATATAGTATCTTCCTTCCTTCCAGATAGCCAATTTTCTCAGGGGAAATTAAAGTGGGGGAAAAGGTTTGAGTCGATTGGTAATGACCTTAGTTATGATTTTGAAGATAACATTGCAAAGGGATATGGGGTGGAATTTTATAGGGTCTTACACTTAACCTTCCTTCGGGACGAGAGAAAGGAAAGTGAAATTGAGAGCTAGTAGGACATTGGAGTGAAGTCTAGAGTCTTCTACCACTGTCTAGATGTCCCATTTTACAATGGACAAGAAAGATTGAAAAATATATGTGGTCAACCTATCAAGGCCTGGTGATTTTTTCTTGGGCATATCGAACATAGCCTACTTGAATTACTCAATGGAGATGGGTATCATGAGGGCCTAATTTTTCTCCAAAGAGACTAGGGAGGGAATGTGCTAAGTATTTATTTGAATTGCAGGTCTACATTCCTCTGGTGGTTCTATTAATAAAGCCTGGAATTAGTTGACCAGTTCTCGTGAATTGTCATTATGATCTATTAGACTATTTCCCTGGATGTCCTTTAGGGAGATGATGTAATTGTGGTGCATGCACTGAATCATTAATCTATACAAATATTTGGTATTTTTTCCCCTTATTTGATCCAACAAATTCAAAAATTGTTTTCCACAAAATTTCCTCCTGATTTTCATGCTCTTTGAATTTGGATTGGAGATGTTCTTCCTCTTCAATCAAATCTTTTGTTCTTCCTTCATGAATCATGGTTGATTGTATTTATTCCATTTTTTCTACTACTTATTTTTTATCGAGAAATATGTTTCCAAATTCTTCTTTGTTCCAAATTTTTAGTTGTTGCATGATGTGTTTGAGCTTCTGTTGAATTATGTGCAAGGGAGGTCTAGAGTTGGGGTTGAAATATGACCACCAAGTTTGGATGTTCACGTGGATTTTTGGGTGATTCAACCAAAAAATTTTGAAAATGAAGGGATGGCTGAGGGGAATTTCATGAGAGTCAAGTTTGAGCATAATCAACCACTGATAAAAACAACCATAAGAGAGAATAGTGGAAAAAGGGTGAATATTAGTTATTAGGATCGATTTTGAGGTTAAGAAGTGATCCAAATTATTTTCGGCACGAAATGAGATCGGAGATATAATAAAGAAATGCACAGAGATGTCACAGATATTCAATAATATAACATAAATGTATCAAAGATGCAACCATAAAAACAGATATATAGTAATACACAATTTCTATTAATGAAATAAATGTACAGAGACTGTAAAAATATAGAGTGAAAGACTCGCTAGAATGGTGGAAGCTTATCTCTGAGAAGAGATGTGACGGCTACTCGCATTCGCAAGAAGATGATTACAATGAGGCTCTAAAGGAATTTTTACAATAAGAAGGAATTCCAAAAACTCTAGACATCCAAAAACCTAACCCTAGGAGATGAAGCGCCAAAAGTCGTGTGGGCCCCGTTTGGGTAAGTGAGTACATCAACTTCCTGGGGTCGTAACTTTTGCATACGATCTCTGTTTTGGGCGTGTGATAGCTCGTTGGAAAGGTATCATAGAGGAGACTCATTTTGGGGGCTCAATAATGCCTTCGAATATCATTGAGAACCTCAATATTGAAAAACATTCAATCAGGCCCTCAAAATGGCCCCAGAAGTTAAAACCTGCTAAAAATAGTAAATTGCCAAAATTGCCAAAAAACTATTTTGAGACAGTCGGAAAAGGTGGGTGGCCACCAATATTGACCTGGATCAATCCTCCCTCCTTAGGAAGAAACGATCTCCATTGCGTTGAGTTTTCGGGGGAGAGGGAAAAGCATTTGTTGGATCTGCATCTTGGTGAGCTGCTTGTATTGCTAGAGATGTTGCATTGCTTAGTTTGTGGAAGTCTATCATGAACCTATTGAAGATGAGGTTGTTCAAAAAGTTGAGCTACATGAGAGGAAGGTGTGCAGAAGGAATATTTGTGATTTTTTGCAACCTTGTTGACCTGCTTCTATTGGATAGAAGGTGCAGGGGGAGAGGCTGTAGTGGTTGTAGCGTCCTTTTGTTCCCCTTTTGAACAGATTGTGTAGAAGCTGAATTTTGTAGTATAATATAATACCTTGTGACACTTTTTAGGGTGAACAATAGTTGTAAATACCTCTGGTATTATGTAGAGATGACCCCCCAAAGTAACAATGGCACTACGGGGTCGAGACTCATAAACAACATGGTGTCTCCACATATATGGTTGGCCCAAGAGAACATCACAGACATCCACTAGGGAAACATCACATAATACCTCATCCTTGAAGGGTTGGATGTCATATGACAATAGACACTATTGGCTAACACGGAGATCTCGTCCTTGCCGAAGCCACCCGATTTTGTATGGTTGTAGGTGTGGTGTTGTCGACAATCCCAACTGTTTGACGACCTCTGTTGAGATGAGGTTTGTATGGCTTCCGCTATCCATAATAAAATGCAGTGAGGTCCCCTTCACCCACATATGTGAATGAAAAAGGTGCTCCCCCTCTTCAGGATCTGTTTGTTCGTCTGGTTGAATTGTTGCAGTTGTGACAATAGCAGTGGGGTCTGCGTCAATGATCTGTCCTTTACCAGTATTTTCAGAATCGGATTCTGAATCAGGGTTCGGTTCCTTGTCTTTGATCTCGGCCACCAATGACTATTTTGAGCGACATTCATCGGTGTTGTTCCAGGGGATTTTGTGGAAAACACACTATTTTTCGGTGTCCTTCTTTGTCTTCCCATGACCCTTCTTTTCCTGTGTCTTGGACTAGTTTTCGGGAGACTTTTTGTTAGGGTTGTCTTTGTCATACTTTGGTTGTTGTGGATTTACAGATCTGAAATTCTGTTTTTTCTGGTGCTTAAATTTCTACTCTATTTAAACATCATATCGATAAGAAGCACTGAGTGATGAGATGTCTAGAAAATCCATTTCAGTCGAGATGTATCTGTGTAGAGCCCCACGATATTTCAAAACCAAATGTTGCTCAGAGTATTTGATACCCATCTTGGTGCACAAGGTATGGAAGGTATTGGTGAACTACGAAACGACTTGGCCCCTCTCTTGCCGCAGTGTGGTCCATCTCATGTACTAGTCCTCATAGTTTCCAACAGGGTAATATTGTTCCATTACCGCATCCACAAAAAAAATCCCAAGTGGGATTGACCCCATATATTTTAGACTCCTCTGTGGAACTCTACTCCCAATAAGTTTTCCACCAATGTTTGACATGAGGGAGAGATTTAAGGAGTGCGAAGGTGATCTTTTCTTTGTCAGAAAAATTGTGAACAAAGAAATAACCTTCTAGCAGAGTTAACCATTTTTCTAGGGCTTCTGCATCTATCTGTCCTTCAAATACAGGAATATCAAAATTAACTTGTACCTTGAAAGGCGAGGTGCCTCCAAAGTGGTTGCTTGATGAATATGTGCCTGATGCTATCAGCAGGAATTTAAGGATGTGGGAAAAATTCTCCATCATTTTGTCCCTCTATCATGTGAGAGCTTGCTCAAGCAACAAATTGATAGGATCGTCTACTCCATTGTTTTTCTTTTCTTCCTTCATTGAGGGTTTCTTGGGTGTGTGAGAGAGATTGTCTTCAAGAGAGACAAGCTCGAGACCCAACTTGCTATACTCGGACCTTGTTAGAGACATGCACTAAAAAAACAATTAAGAGCAGCCTGCTTTGATACCACTGATCTGAATTATTTTTGGCACGAAATGAGATCGAAGATCTAATAAAGAAATGCATGGAGATGTCACACATATTAAATAATATAATAGAAATGTACTAGATATGCAACCATAAACACAGATATAAAGTAATACACAATTTCTATTAATGAAAGAAATGTACAGAGATTGTAAAAATATAGAGTGAAAGACTCGCTAGAATGGTGGCATATTATCTCTGAGAAGAGATGTGATGGCTAATCGCATTCACAAGAAGATGATTACAATGAGGATCTGAAGGCCTTTTTACAATAAGCAGGAATTCCAAAAACCCTAGGCATCCAAAAACCTAACCCTAGGGTATGAAGCACCAAAAGTCATGTGGGCCCCATTTGGGTAAGTGAGTGCATCAACTTCCCGAGGTCATAACTTTTGCATACGATCTTCATTTTAGGTGTGTGATAGATTGTTGGAAAGGTATAATCAAGGAGATTCATTTTGGGGGATCAATTATACATTTGGATATCATTGAGAACCTAGATCTCAAAAAACCTTCATTTAGGCCCTCAAAATGGCCTCGGAAGTTAAAACCTGCTAAAAATAGTAAATTGTCAAAATTGCCAGAAAACTGTTTTGAGCCAGTCGGAAAAGGTGGGTAGCCACCGATATGCACCTAGATCAAGAAGTGATCAATATGGGAGGTAAATTGATGTTGGCTCCCTCTGCGATTATTCCAAGTTAAATTTCCTTTGGAAGTGTCAATGTCCACTATGTTGAGAGATTGAATGGTTTCAGAAAAGGATTGGGAGTCATGGTCAAACTGTAATACCCCTAGTTCAAATCCCAACCATAAATGTAAATACAACTATACTTAGTCTAGTGATCCGAGATGCAGTAAGAACAAGTATATATGTGATGTAAATGTAAATGTATTCACATGAAAATATTAATGAAAAAAAAAATACATCACTACGTCCAGACCAACGAGGTAAAAGCGTATGGGGGACCAAACTCCACCAGTTAGGGAAAGGGGGATACACGTTAAGGATAAGGGGGATAAGATAGGGAGCTTAAGATAAAAAGAAATATTATATTAATATTCCTTAAAGTATAAAAATATGAATAATTATTTTTAACCTAAGTTCCAAAGGATGGGGACCAGTGGGACAAAGTATCTCTCAACCTAATAAGTGTCAAGTTGGGCACATGCATACAAAGATCTTGGAATTAGTGCATTTTCCATTCATTCCATTATTCCTTTATTCCTGCACTCACAAATTTTCAATTGTCCTCTGTAATTTCATATTACCATCATTGTACCTATACTGTACTTGAGCCAATAACATAGCTCGTACCTATGATTGTACAGATACCTGGTCAGCTCAATATCTTGGAATTAGTGCATTTCAGGGGATTCCATCATTTCTCAATTTTCTAGACTCATGGATTTTAGATGTCCACCGTACTTGTTTTCCATGAACGACACACTTGTACCTTTCCAGAGCCAGTACTAATCGCGTGCTTGTTCTGATACGTGGGGAATTGAAGAGTGGGACTGAAGAAACATGTTGTCAGGCCCATGGGATACTAAAGAGATGGGTTGTCAGGACCATGAGAAACTCTCTCTGGGTGAGAGAATTGTTGGGAGTTTCTTTCCTTAAGGTGCCAAAGTGAAGCCACAGGGCTCTAATACTTCCTATATGGCCTATTGTTGAAGCCCTAGAAAGGAAATGGGGCAGCCAAATGACTTTTGATAAGATAAGGGACAAATTTCCTAGGGTGGGACAAGAATGTGGGGAATGAGGGACTGTAGGTTGTCAAATTGAGTTGGCACCTATGAGAGCATTTTCATTGTTGTCTAAGATACATCATCTTGTTTAATAATTCCTTTGTCTAGGTGGAGTTTAGTCCCGAATCAGGGGTGAACAACTACTGAGACTGCTAAGCAATGTGGTCTAATGTTGGGAGAAACGTGGAATGTATGCACCCAGTTGGTGGTATCTCTATCAAAGATAAGTTTCAATTGTGTGTTAAATTACATGCTGCAACTTTATTTACACATTTGTTCTTATGAGTTTTCCTATGTCTGTTTCATGTGTATTTTCCATTATTTTTCTGTATAAAACTATGTTTTTGACTAGTTTTTGCATGATTTAAATATTGTGCATAGTTCAAAAGTTATTTCATGTGGAATTTCCCAGTAGTGGGGTGGATGGGTATGTTACAATATGGTATCAGAGCTCCAATGTCCAACAATGATCCTAGATGGGCTGAGAAAGTTGAAATTGAAGTGAAATTTCACAGAGTTTTGAAGTTACAGTTCGTCCCTGGGTGCCAGGAAGGCATTGAGAGAACATTGGGACTATGTTCCAAATCTCAATAGGTGTAGTGGTTCGATAAATATAAAGGATGAAAGAAACCACAACAACCATTGATTCGGGCCATAAGATTAGATCTGGGTCGTCAGATCTGTTCAGGAGAAGAAATATCCCTCATAGCCATTGAATATGGATAAGGTGGATGTTCGTTAAGCACTGAAGTCGTTCGGACATTGTTCCTTTGAAATTTTTTTATTATATGTTGGAAAGGAGGAAAAATCCTTGAAGTCCCAGAGTGAATATACATCATAGATCACTCTGAGGAGTGCCAATCATTGGATTGGCCGAGCATAGATCTAGGTCATTGGATCAAACCCCAGACTAAAGGTGAAGCGAGTGTGAGAAGATCAAATCCTAGCCGTTGGATTTGGACATAGGAGAACATGATTAGTAGATCTCATGGCAGTTCATAGATTCGACACTCAGGAAAAATTTGGTGATTGTTGTGTGGAGTATGGAAAGTCTCGAAGTTGTGAACTTTAGAGAAGATCCTGACCATTCATTGTTGAGGACACATGTCAGCCGATTAGCGAGTGTCTAGAAGTTCGGTGATCTAAAGGATCATTGTTAAAAATGGTTCTGGTGTGAATATTCCTAAAGCCCTAAAGATGGGAGTCAATCTTAATCATCTGTTGATAGGTGAGCGTCAACCATGAATCTTCATCCTTCGCTAATTCGTCATTTGGTGGTTTAAGGGTTTGGTGGTGATCAACAGTGAGAACTCTTGAAGCCTAGAGTTCCTAAGGAGATCTCAACTATTGGTTGTAGGAGGAATGAGTGTCGTCAATCTCAAATTTATTATTCGACAATTCGGGAGGGAGCGTGAATTGGAGTCTCAGAACTCCTGAAGCTCGGAGTCCAAGATCTCTTATTGATCGTAGATCTTCGTAGGGAGGGTGGAACATTGACTCTTGAACCCGTTGAGGGTTATCCACTTTGGTTTTCGAGGGAAATGTTGTGTTGTGTTGAGACATCCTCTGAAGCCCAAAGCTCTGAAGCGTCAGATTCCCTAAGATCTCGAGAAGCATCTTTCAGGGAGTTAGCCACTTTGGTGTTTAGAGAAAGTGTTGTGTTGTGTTGAGAAATCCTCCGAAGTCCGAAGATCTGGAGTGCCAGAGTCCCAAAGCTCTGTAGAAGAACCATTCGAGGAGTTATCCACTTCGGAGTTCGGGGGAAGTGTTGTGTTGTGTTGAGAAATCCTCTTAATCCTAAAGCTTCAAAGCGTCGGAGTAACGAAGTGTCCAAGCACCAGTCCGAGAATTCGCCAATTTGACGTTTGAGGAAAGTAGCATGTTCTGTGGTCAAAACTTCTGAAGCCTGAAGATTCTAATAAGAACCTTTTAAGTAAGTGTCTATTTCTAGCCCACAGTCACATGATTTTTGGGCTGAAGTAAGGGGGATAGTGCTCAAAAATTGATTTTAAGATAGAGAAGGGCCTTAGAGAAGGAGCCTGCAAGTTTTGAATTGTACAGAACTGCATTTGAGGGAAACTCAAAAGGGCTTGTGAACCTTAAGAGAGGATCCAACACAGGTCCAATATCTAATTTGACTCCCGAAGATCACCTATACATGTTTTTCTCGCACAGAAGGGACAAATTTTCAATTAACCATAACTTTCTTCTCAAAACTCAGAATTGAGCATGGAAGTAGTCATTGGAAAGGTATTGAATAGTAGAATAAAAATGTTCACCCATAAAATAGATATGGATAATGACTTTATATATAAATCATAATAAACAATTATGATGCAATATTGAATCAAAATTGTTCATAATTTCATGCAATTGATAAATCAATTATCCTAATAGGTTCTGTTGGGTGCACATTTTACAGAGTTAACAACATTTATATCAAAACAGGATCAACAAATAGTTCATAGGGATGGAATATACATAGGGGGATTACAGACAGGATGATGATATTAGACGGATGTATGTTAATATGGGTAATGAAGGTACAAACTCAAATGTTCATGAAGAAGGAAAGGAGGAAAACATGAACTTGGTGGAGACCATTAAACTTTTGCAGAAGGATCTCCAAAGCTATAAAGATAGAAATGATAGGCTTATAAACTCCAAGGAGAAACAAGAGGATTTCAACATAAAGTTAATGCCAATCTTGGACAAAATAGAAAAGAAGATGGATAAGGATAATGGCTCAAGAAAATAAGGAATTCACAAGTCTCCTGATGAGAGCAGAAGAGAAAGAAGTGTTGACATACATCACCATCTCTCCCCAAGGCATTCTGATACAGGAGAATCTCTCCACGTCAACAATGCGGTAGCCAGCCAACACATTCAACATGCATTCATGGATAAAGGGAGAGGTGCAATCCTCTCAATTTTAAAATTTGAAATGTAATAAATGGTTGTAAGGCTGATAAATGCCAGACCACGCCTTTGTACAACTAGTGGTTATGGTTTCCTTAAATGGTTACGTGTAGTAGGTCCAGGTCGTAGTTAGGCTTGGGAATTCATTTATGGAATGAAGTAGTAGAGGTATGGAGTCACTTTGTGATAGCGATAGCTCAGTGACGGTGATGAGGATAAGCTCATGGGAGCCCTCGTTTTGTAGGAGGAATGTTAGGACTCAGAGTAGAGGGTTAGAAGAGGAGGGATCTCAGGTAGAGATATCTAGATAGAGAGAGATGAGACTGGTTACAGTCCAACCTTGTAAAACATTTGTATAGATACACAAAGATTAATAGAAAATCAATTGTGTGTTTATAAGGTTATATGTTTTTATGCATCTAATGTTTTAAATGCATAACTGGTGAAGAATTTCAGAGGTTTCAATTTCTTCTCTTCTTTGAATTTTCGAGTGTAAGGAGTGCACATAGTCTGCAAGGTGTGCGTTGAAAAGGGTGAGGTAACCTCAAGAAAACGCAAGAGGGATAGTGTTGAACCTTCGTCATCAAAAGTGCAAGGAGTGCACAGGAAGAACTCTGTCTCGAGTTTAGGGAAAACAAAACTACTGAAGCTTCTGTAAAGCTCTGCCAGGAGGGCATCGAGCGTGTGCATAGAGTGCACAAGAGGGACTATATTTTGAGTTCAAGGAGGATAAGTGTTTAGGAGAGACACTTACAGAGTTGTTGAACACTCTGTAGGCTTTGCAAGGCATGCATCGAGTAGAAGAACACCAAGGGGGAGTGAACAATTTCTCTGCAAGAAATACTTCAAATTGAGTTATTTGAAACCTCAACAGCACTAGGAATGTGCGAGTGTGAACTTGTCTCAAGTTCTTAAATTTAGGAGGAATAGCTCCATTGCGCACAGAGAAATATCATAAAGGAGCAGAAGGCAGAGAAAAACTTTGAATGTTTCTGAGTTGACAAAGCTTAGAAGGGGAAGTGTTTCTATAACGCAAATGAGACCCAAAGGAACTAGGTTCGCAAGAGGAAGAGTTGAAGGTCGAAACCTTTGACACTTAGAAAATATCCTAAGTTAGAGAGAAAGGGAAGCTCAGGAAGGAGGAGCAACAACAATTGTTAATTAGTTGGGAAGATGATATCTGGACCATTCGATCAATGTTCAGATAGGAGGAGCGCATATAGGAGATGTTCAAATCTGAGCCATCCGATCTAGAGGCATGGATCAACATCCATTGATCTCGAGGTAAGGTGCGCATGGTTTAAGTTTTCATCATTTCATGTACCGAGAGATGAAAGAGGAGAGTCTTTTGGCTCTCATGCCAAGAATCATGAAAGGGAGGTTTGCAATTAGATCCTAACCATCAATCAGGACGATATTTGGACCATTGATCGTCCAGAGTCTGGACCGTCAGATATTGTACAGAGGGATGACATCCGCACGATCTATGAGATCAGCGTGAGTCTTAGGGATCGTTCCAAGGAGGTGTTTCAACATTTTTTTATCAGGAAATTCGAGGGAAGAGTCTCGACACTCGTTCCCCAAAGACGCAAAAGGATATTTCGTGAAGGGATCTAGACCATCGGTCATGGAGGTTTATTAGTCATTGGATCAGGAGGACGAGTGGTGGAGATACGTAGGCCATTGGCATTTTCATCACAAGGAGAACAAGGGTGAAGACCAATGAAATCTCATGAAAGGAGAGTTCACAAAAACATCAGGGTCATTCATCAAGGAGGACAATTGGCGAGCGGTCAAGGTTTTGGGGAAACCCCCGAAAGGTTGTGGGTCGTCGATCCAGTTGGATCGTGGTTGTTGGTTCAAGAGGAATTTGGATAGTTGATCTTTCAAGGAGCGATTTCGATGTTTCATGGATAGGGAAAATGAGAGGGAGAATCTTTCAACTCTCATACGAGAAATCGCAAAAGAGTCAGCACCATTGATCCAGGGGAAGATCTAGACTGTTGAGCATCCAAGGAGGAACTTCGGGGTTTCAGAATTTGAAAGATCAGGGAACAAAGGCCTTCGACTTCGCATGTCATGAAGTCTCGAAACACCGTGGGACTTACCCCTAGGTCATGCGAGAAAGGTCACATGGTGATAAGAAAAGGGAGGTGCTAGCCTGTGGATCGAAATTTCAGGATCTGGGGGTTCAATGGAGAAAGAGTCGTGACACAATCATAACCATTGAAGTGAAACCATGAAACAATCACAACCGTTGAAGTGAGGAGGAAGCAGGGCCGTTGGATCTAATCTATATAAGGACAGGGATTCGAGTTTCGAGGATTTTATAAGGCAAGGAGGAGAGGCACTGCATCGTGATTCCTTGAATCGCGCAACCTAAAGTGCTCAAAGGAGTTGAGCCCAGGGTTATGGAGAGTGGTCATACGGGTGGAGGCTACGAAAAGAGCTAGTTCTCACTAATCTCTTTTCGAGGTTTTGGGAATTCAGGTACTCGAGTTTCAAGGAGGAAGGGTTCGATGCATTCCAATATCATGAAACCTGAAGTGCTAAAGGGATTGGCCCAAGGTCATGGGAGAGGGGTCACATGGATGCAATTTAAGGGAGGAGCCAGCGAGAGCTAGGCTCTATTTTTGGGTTTTGACATTTCGAAGGAAAAGGAGCTAGGGAGAGCTCATATACAAAACTCCCAAAACATGAAAGGCGTGTAGCCTAGAACCTTGGGTCACAACCAAGGGTCATAAGAGAGGAAGGGGATAATAGAGACAGATGCCAACACTAAACTGGGTGTTGGTTCATAATAGAGAATGGCGCCAAGGCATGCATGCGCAGGGACAAAAAGGGACCTATGGATTTGTTCAAGAGATTCCAACAGGGAACCATAGAGCCATTTCGGCTCGTGGAGGTAGAACGATCCAGTGACCGGGAGGTTGTGGACCCTACTGAGGTAGGGGGTCTGCATTAGGTGGTATCAAATACACTTTTTTTCTATAGATTTTAGGTAGAGGGAGGCAAAGTGGATAAAGAAAACACTCTGATATGCACCATCATGTGGTATTAGAGAGAGAAATTTCGTTTGTAGATTTCATATGGAAGAGAAGAGGAAGACATAGTGTTGATGCTCTGTGGTGATGGTTTGCACATGTGAAACAGTCAATAGACAACATAGTGAGCTATAAAAGGATATGGAGATGCTCTCGAACATAGAGTGATCCATAGGATTTCTAGGAGGGTAGGTGGAAGATGGAGATGGCTACTGAAGGCCATGAGCGTGGTGGAAGGGGAGACCACCAACATAAAAGAAAATCATAAATTGATAAAGAACTCATTGAGATAAGAGTGAGAATGGAAGAACTGACATTGAGGATGCAACATGAGGTAAATGTACACTGGAGGTATGAATGGCCTCTAAACAGGAAAGCCAAATGGCTTTCTCAAAAGTTTCTATCCAGAAAACAACAACAAGAGTTGAAGAAGTAGATGAGGTATGTTGAAAACCTTAGTGACACAAAAGAAGAACCAGTTTGCATCTGTGAGCTAGAAATTGTAGAAACCCTCGAGGATGAGGAAGGGAGATCATTTTTAGATATCATAAAATGCCAGGAGGGTAGAAGTGAACTTTCAAATTTCCAGGTGAGTAATGGAAGGAGATCGATGGATGATATCATAGAATGCTAGGAGGGCAGCAATGGAAGTCAAATTGCTAGATGGGCAAGGAGATGAGGTCATTTGATCTCATATACTTTCAAGTGGGAAGAAATGGACTTTCAAGTTTCTAGGAGGGAAATGGAAAGGGATCAGTAGAAGGACTCGCATACTTCCAGGGGGGCAGTGAGGAAAGTTCAAATTTCTAGGTGGGCAATGAGATGGGACTAGTCAGTCTCATAGACTGCCAGGTGAGCAGAAGAAAGATCCCAGGATGCAAAGTGGGCAAGGGGGAAGAGATGCGGCTATGTGAAAGTCTCATGAATGCAAAGGAGAGTTCAAATCAACAAGGAGTGCTCACAGGAGAGGGCCATAAATACATTATGATCATTTGGAGAATTGAAGTGTTCCTACCAAGTAGCCCAATTTGGGCCGGATAATGTGTTGCAGATGAAGAAAAATAAGAAGGAAAACCAGAAGACACTGTCAAAGAGGAGAACATGGATCATACAATGATGTTTTCCCAAGGAGAAGAAGATGATAATTCAAAAGAATTCCTCAAAAATTTTAGCCAGGAAGCTGACATGAGACAATTGTAGTATTGGAAGCTACAGAAGAAGAAGAAGAAAATGAGGGAGAAGACAACACAAAGTTTGCTTATTTGTGTCAAGAAATGGAAGCCCTGGAGAGAAGGGTAATGGTGCAAATATTTCACATCCAACAGGCCAAGTTGGAAGAAGGTAGAGGAGCATAACAGCCCGGGGAGAAGCTGGAAGAAGATGGAAGTATGACAGCATGAGAAATCGAAGCATCGAAACTGTCAGGGGAAGGAGTTGAGCAACAACTCAATGGAAAGACTACAAAACCGGAATCTGAAATAGAGTGGTTGCTTAGTGCCAGAAAGGGAGATAAAAAAAACAGGGGAGATCAGACAGATCTGCTCAGTCATAAAGAGGAGGAAATGAAGTCGAGAAGATTGCATGAGGAGAGCCAACCACTGGAGCAGCTGGACGAGGTACTTGAGAATATAAGAAGAATGATGTTGAGGTCAGGGCAAAAAGCAGAAGCAGAAGTAGCAACAACAACAACATAGTTGGAGAGGAGTAAGAAGACAACTCCAAGGCAAAATTTGAGATCCAGGTGGATTTCAATACTGGAGAAGGGGAGCTCATGAGTAGGAGCTCACGATTTTTCCAATAGAGGAGTATGATGTAGGAACATCTCTCCACGTCAACAATGTGCTATCCAACCAACACATTTAGTGCGCATTAATGGAGAAAGGGAGAGGAACAACCCTCTCAATTTTAAAATTTGAAATGTAATAAATGGTTGTAAGGCTGATAAATGCCAGACCACACCTTTGTACATGTAGTGGTTAGGATTGCCTTAAATGGTTACCTATAGCATGTCAAGGTCATAGTCAGGCCTAGACATTCATTTATGGAATGAAGTCATAGATGTATGGAGTCGCTCTGTGATAGAGATAGCTCAGAGACGGTGATGAGGATAAGCTCATGGGAGCCCTCATTTTGAAGGAGGAGTGTTACGACTTAGAGTAGAGAGTTAGAAGAGGAGGGATCTTAGGTAGAGATATATCGAGAGAGAGAGCTAAGACTGGTTATAGCCCAGCCTTGTAAAACATTTGATAGATACATAGAGATTAATAGAAAATCATGTTTTCCTACATATTGTTTGTTTATGAGGTTATATGTTTTTATGCATCTAATGTTTTAAATGCGTAACTGGTGAAGCATTTCAGAGGTTTTGATTTCTTCTTGTCTTTGAGTTTTCGAGTGCAAGGAATGCACATAGTCCGTAAGGTGTGCATTGAAAGGGGTGAGGTAACCTTAGGAAATATCAAGAGGGATAGCATTGAACCTTCATCATCAGAAGTGAAAGGAGTGCATAGGAAGAACTCTATCTCGATTTTAGGGAAAACAAAACTATTGAAGGTTCTGTAAAGATCTGCTAAGAGAGCATCGAGCATGCGCATAGAGTGCACATGAGGGAATCTATTTCGAGTTCAGGGAGGAGAAGTGTCGAGGAGAGACACTTACAGAGTTGTTGAACACCTTGTAGGCTCTGCCAGGCATGCATCAAGTGGAAGAATTCCAAGAGGGCATGAAGCATTTCTATGCAGGAAATACTTCGAATTGAGTTACTCGAAACCTCAATAGCACCAGGAGTGTGCGAGTGTGAACTTGTATCAAGTTCTTAAGTTCAAGAGGAACAAATCCTTTGAGCACACAACAATATCATAAAGGAGCAGAAGGCAGAGAAAACCTTTCGAGGTTTTTGAGTTGACAAAGCTCAGGAGCGGAAGTGTTTCCATAGCGCAGATGAGACCTAAAGGAACCGGGTTTAGAAGAGGAAGAGTCTAAGTTTGAAACCTTCGACACTTAGAAAATATCCTAAGTTAGAGAGTCAGGGAATCTCAGGAACGAGGAGAAACAACTGTCATTAGATCAGTTCGGAAGATGAGATATGGACCATTAGATCATTTTTCATATAGGAGGAGCGCACATAGGAAATGTTCAAATCTAAGCCATCAGATCTAGAGGCATGGATCAACATCCATTGATCTCGAGGTAAGGTGCATATCGTTTACATTTTTTGGAATTTCATGTACCGGGAGATGAAAGAGGAGAGTCTTTCGGCTCTCATGACAAGAATCATGAAAGGGAGGTTTGCGATTAGATCTTGACCATCAATCAGGACGAGATCTGGACCATTGATCATCCAGAGTCTGGACCGTCAGATCTCATGCAGAGGTACGATAGTTGCACGATCTGTGATATCAGCGCAATTCTTAGTGTTCGTGCCAAGGATGTGTTTAAACATTTCGTTACCAAGAAATCTGAGGGAAGAGTCTCGACAGTATTTCCCCAAATTCACGAAGGGATCTAAACCGTCAGTCATGGAGGTTTATGAGTCGTTAGATATGGAGGACATGTGGTAGGGATCCGGAGGCCATTGATGTTTTCATAACCAAGAGAACAAGTGTCAAGACCGTTTAAATCGCGCGAAAGAAGAGTTCACAAAAAAATAAGGGTCATTCATCAAGGAGGACACTTGGCGAGCAGTCAAGGTTTCAGGGAAACCCCCGAAAGCTTGTGGGTCATCGATCTAGTTGGATTGTGGTCGTTGGCTCAAGAGGAATCTTGATCATTGATCTCTTAAGGAGGGATTTCGGTGTTTCATGGACTGGGAAAACGAGACGAAGAATCTTTTGAATCTCATACGATAAATCATGAAAGGGTTAGCATTGTTGATCCAGGGGAAGATCTAGACCATTGAGCATCCAAGGAGGAACTTCGGGGTTTCAGAAATTGGAAGATCACGGAACAGAGGCCTTCAACTTCACAAGTTGCGAAGTCCCAAAACACCTTGGGACTTAACCCTAGGTCACGGGAGAAAGGTTGCATGGTGAGAAGCGAAGGGAGGCGCTAACCCGTGGATCAAAATTTCGAGATTTGGGGGTTTAATCGAGAAGGATTTGTGAGACGTGGAGTCCCAACTCACGAAACCATGAAACAATCATGACCGTTGAAGTGAGGAGGAATCATGGCTATTGGATCTAGCCTATATAAGGACCGAGATTCAAGTTTTGGGGATTTGATAAGGCAAGGAGGAGAGACATTGCATCATGAAACCTGAAGAGCTCAAAGGAATTGAGCCTAGTGTTATGGAGAGTGGTCATACAAGTGGAGGCTATGAAAAAAGATAGTGCTCACTAAAATCTTTTTGGGGTTTTGAGAATTCAGGTACTGGGGTTTCGAGGAGGAAGGGTTGGACACGTTCCAATGTCGTGAAACCTGAAGTGCCAAAGGGATTGGCCCTAGGTCACGGAAGAGGGGTCACATGGATGCGAGTTAAGGGAGGAACTAGCGAGAGATAGGCTCTATTTTTGGGTTTCAACATTTGGAAGGATAAGGAGACAGGGAGAGCTCATATATAGAACTCTTTAAACGTGAAAGGCATGTAGCCGAGAACCTTGGGTCACAACCCAGGGTCACGCGAGATAAAGGGGCTAATAGAGAAAGGTGTCAATGCCAAACTGGGTGTTGGCTCATAATAGAGAAGGGCACCAAAAGGTGGGGCGTGCATGTAGGTTTAGCCAAGGCCTACGCAGGGACAAAAAGAGACTTGTGGATTTGTTCAAGAGGTTCCAACAGGGAACCAGAGATCCATTTCAACTCATGGAGGTAGAACAATCCAATGACCAGGAGGTCATGGACCCTGCTAAGGTAGGGGGTTTGCATTAAATTCCACTAGGAGAGCACATAGTAGCTCAAGTTCATCCCCTATCAGGAAGCATAATAGGAGGTTTTAGGTGGATGAGATACAAGGAAAAATGAAAAATATAAAGCCTCATACTTTTGATGGTTAGCACAAGAAGGATGAAGATTTTAAAACATGGTTGTTAGGCATGATGAATTATTTCCAATTGCATAATTACTCTTCACATGTAGAAGGAAGAATTTCCATCTATCATCTCAAGGGAAAGTAATCCATGTGGTGGGACCAATTTGTGCAGTTTCAAAACATTAATGAGAAAAATGTTACCTGGAAGGAGTTCAAAAAGTATTTTCAAAAGAAATACTTGACTAAGAGATACTATGACAAGAAAATCAAGAAGTTATTCGAACTCAAGCTTGGGACAGAGATTGTCCCCATAAAAATGGAAAAGCTAGAGCTGTCTATATTGTTCAACAGGCTGAAACAATGGAGGACATGGGTAGTAGAATGCCAAGGATCTATGTGGCCCTGGACAACAAGCAAGCTGAATTTCAATCGTACATGATTGAAGTGGAAGGTATGACTAACAACCAACCATTTATTATTTTAATTTATTCAGGGGCTAGCCATCGTTATATAGACCCTAGAGTGGTGGAAAGTTTGCATTTTTCAAGAAGAAAACATGAAAAGTCTTGGTTAGTTCAGTTGGCTATAGGAACCAAGAGGAAATTCACTGAGTTGGTTAAGTCTTTTCCTATGGACATGAAGGGATTGAGCACGAAAGCTGAATTGAATATTCTTCCTTTAGGTTCTTATGACTGTTTAATTGGGATTGACTGGTTGGACCACCACCATGCCCTCCTGGACTGTCGTAACAAGGAATTTACATGCCTGGATGAGGAGGGGAATCGGAAAATAGTCCAAGGAATTCCTAGAGCTGTGGTTGTTAGAGAAATCTTAGCAGTGTAGTTGAAAAAGTGCTACATGAAAGGATGTCAATTGTTTGCAGCTCGTGTGGAGGAAGAATCTAGATATGAAGTCTCAAAGATTGGAGACCATACAATACTAACAAATTTTGAAAACATATTTTAGGAGGTACCCAGACTACCTCCGAAGAGAGATATTGTTTTCTCTATAAATTTGATGCTTGGAGCAGCTCCAGTGTCGAAATCTCCTTATAGAATGAGTACGTCAGAGATGAAAGAGTTTCAATTGCAGCTTAAAGAGATTCTAAAGAAGGGGTAGATTTTCCCAAGCATGTCACCTTGGGGTGCCCCAGTCCTGTTCATGAAGAAGAAGGTTGGGACGTTGAGGCTGTGCATTGATTTCAGACAGTTGAACAAAGTAATTGTCAAGAATAACTATCCTCTGCCAATCGGCGAACTTTTCAATCAATTGAAAGGTGCGGAAATATTTTTGAAGATAGATCTTAGATCCAGATATCACGAGGTAAGAATAAAGGATGAATACATTAGCAAAACCGCCTTTAGAACAAGGTATGGTCATTATGAGTTCACAGTGGTACTGTTTGGGCTGTCAAACACACCTGTTGTTTTTATGTGCCTGATGAATGGTGTATTCAAAGACTATCTAGACAAGTTTGTCATAGTCTTCCTGGATGACATTTTGGTGTATATCAAGTCAGAGAAATATCATGAAAAACACCTAAGGATGGTGCTACAAGTGTTGAGAGAACACTAGTTGTATGCCAAGTTGAGCAAATGCTCATTTTATCAAAAGCATATCCATTACTTGGGGCACATTATTTCAGAAGAAGGGATCGTTGTGTATCCTGAGAAGTCTGAGGCCATCAGAGAATGGTCAGTGCCAAGGAATGTGGAAAAATTTAGATCCTTTATGGGTCTAGTAGGCTATTACAGAAGGTTTATCACAAGGTTATCAAAGATAGCTCACCCTATCACTTCCTTGCAAAGGAAGGAGAAAACGTTTCAGTGGACTAAAGTGTGTGAGAAAAGTTTCCAGCAATTGAAGCATTTGTTAACCAGTGCTCCAATCTTGAGGATTGCAGATCCAAATGTGGATTTTGTGGTGTGCACAAATGCATGTAAAGAAGGGTTGGGAGGAGTTCTTAGTCAAAATGGATTTGTAATCTGTTATGAGTCCAAGAAGCTGAAAGAGCATGAAAAGAATTATGCAACTCACGATTTGGAGTTGGTAGCAATCATTCACGGTCTGAGGAAATTGAGATATTACCTCATGGGAAGGAGATTTGAATTGAGAACAAACCACAACGGTCTGAAATATTTGTTTGATTAGCCAACATTAAATGCTAGACAAAGTAGGTGGATGGAATTTCTATGTGAGTACGACTTTGAGATCAAGCATATCAAAGGAAAGGAGAATAAATTGGTTGATGCAATCAGCAGGAGGGTGCATGAATTACATGCCACAACCATTAGCATGTATCAGAATGATATTAAAAGCAGAATTCTGGAGGCTGCAAATGTAGATCTGCAGTACAGAGAATTGGTAGCCAAGCTACAACAGGGTAAGATGCCACAAAAGATGGAAATTTATAAATTGGAAACAGATGGAATACTATTGTACAAGAACATAATTTTTATACCCAATGTCCAATGCTTGAATCAGATCATTTTGTAGGAGATGCATAATGTGCCTTATGCAGGTCACCCTGGATATCAGAAAACAGTAGCAGCGGTCAAGATCCATTACTTTTGGCTGGGTATGATGAGAGAGATCGTTGAATACATTGCCAGATGTATGGAGTGCCAGAAATTTAAAGGTAAGCATAGGCACCCAACAGGGTTGCTGCAACCTTTACCCATTCCTAAGTGGAAGTGGGAAGTACTAATGATGGATTTTATTACAGCCTTTCCTATAACAAGAAATCTTCATGATTCGATCATGGTGGTGGTGGAAAAGATTACAAAAGTTGCCCATTTTATTCCACTGAAAACTACTCACAAGGCAGCAGATGTTGTTGATATTTTCATAAAGGAAGTGGCACGATTGGACGGGATTCCTAAATCGATTGTGTCCGACAGAGACCCGAAATTCACCTCAAATTTTTGGAGAGGATTGTTCAAAGGATTCAGAACCAATCTAAAATTTAGTACAACTTATCATCCTGAGTCTGATGGAAAAACAGAGAGGGTGAACAGAGTAATAGAAGACATACTGAGAATGTATGTGATGGAAAAACCATCAACATGGGAAGACTACCTGCACTTGGTAGAATTCGCCTACAACAATGGGTATCATGCATCGTTGAAGATGATCCCATTTGAAGCACTTTATGGAAGAAAGTGAAATACTCCAGTGAGATGGGATAATCCAACTGATAGAGCAGTAGTTGGGCCAGAGTTGCTCAAGGAGATGGAGGACCAAATGATAAAAATTAAGCAGAATTTGAAAGCTAGCCAGGACAGGAAGAAAAGTTATGCTAATAAGAATAGAACCCAAAGAGAGTTCAAAGTGGGTGATCATGTTTTCCTGAAAGTTGGCAGCCAGATTTTGTGGGCCATTTGAAATCCTGGAAATAATTGGGCGAGTTGCATATATGATTGCATTACCTACATCTATGACTGTACATAATGTGTTTCATGTTTCATTGCTTAAGAAATATATACCAGATGCTAATCATGTTATAGATTGGAATGTGATTCAGGTGGAACAAGAAGGTGTCCTGCAAGTGCATCATGTGCGGATATTGGATAGGAAAAACAAATAGCTCTGGAATCAAGATATAGGGCTTGTAAAGGTCCAGTGGACCTAGTACAGTCTTGAGGACGCAACATGGGAAAATGAATATGTTATGCGGGTAGAGTACCCACATATTTTTGAAAATTTTGAAAATCTTGCAGATGTAGTGTAAAGTTTCACTATGGACAATGCAAAAATAAGGGGAGGGGATTGTAATGTCCCCAAGGTCGAGCTCTGTTGTAAATTATGTCTATGAAGTATAAAGCTTGCATTAAGAATTGTAATTATATTTTATAGGATGGTGAGCCAAGTTTATATAAGCTGGTGGGCTTATGTGTTATTAGGCTGGAGAGCCTAAGCGTTAGGGTTGGGAACCTGCTTTTGTATATGTAATCGTGCATAACATTAATAAAAATATAAACACCGTGCGTGCAGACCGACCATGATGAATGAGTGATGGGGGACTAAGCGTCCACAAAATAGGTAAGGGATTGGGGGATGGAAGGTGGGAAAGAGAGGCTAAGTGTTGAGCCTAGGCACTAAGCATAGGGGCTTAAGTCCTTGGGAATAATGTTTTAATATTATTCAAAAATCCATGCAAAATATTTTTTTTTCCTAAGTTCCCAGAGAGGAACTCATGCTAATGGAGTGCATGCAACATCATGGGTGACATTTGTTGACCCAAGCACATGCAGTTAAAAAACAATAGAAGTCATCCATGGAGGGGGGCTCCTCATTCCATCATCCTTTGCATCTGATCTCTGCATACCCTCACACATCTTGAAAACCAGAAAACCATAATGTTTTCCGGAGAAGCCGAGGTATCCATCGTTTGAACTGTTTGAGTTTGTGTTCAACCTCTACATTGATTCCTTGCCACACACCCTGAAACTGGTGGTAAACCCATGGATTGAGCCATGTCACCTGTGTACACTGTGAGCCCAGCCTAGTCTCTCTTACAGAGTCGAGTCTGTACCCGAACTGTCTTTGGGTTTCTACCTTCTATTTTTTTTTTCCTGAGTGGAATTGACCAGTTGTTGTTGTTTTTATCCTCACTTTGCGGAAATTGGGATGAAACTGGTTGAAGAGGTAGGTTGTAAGGCCTGTGAGCATCTCTTTCCAAGTGATAGAGTTTGCTGGGAAGTGGTATTCTTCCATAGAGAGTCCAACACTAGCTATGGAGTTCTAAGACCTCCTGATCCGGCCTGTTGCTGAGAACTAGAGAGGGAGGTGAAGCACCGATGGACTGTGCTTGTGAAGGTGTATACTCTCGGGCAGAACAGGCATGTGGGGAATGAGAGTCCGTGAGTAGTGGGCGTAAGAAGGCATCCTTGGAAGAAACCTTCCAGTTATTCTGTGCAGATTTCCCTGTAACCTCATCCGAGACTAGGATTCCTTGCCTCGAGTGTATCTTAGTCACAGCTCGGGGGTGACCCACTACTCAGCATGATGAGCAATGTGGTCTAAGGCTGGGAGGTTCATGGAAGGCCTGCACGTAGTTGGTGGAATTACCACAGTTTCAAAGATAAGTATCATCTTATGCTTAATATTATGTTTTACATGCCTATGATGCTTATATGTATCATGTATTCTATTGTGCATATGAATTATTGTTAATGCTAGGGATTATTCATGTTAGCAGTAATCTTTTTCTTAATCTGAGTTAAATTTGTTTAATTTGATTTAAATTCATGTTATTAATTAAGTATGAGAATGATTTTGTTCCGCATAGTAGCGTTTGCCCGACTAGTGGGATGACGGTCCGGGGGACATTACAGTTTGGTATCAGAGCCTAGTTTCGACGTTGAGCCTGGATGGGATGGATAAGTGGTCTTTGGACCGAGGTTTTGAGAAGAAATTGTGTTTGGAGGATTAATTTTAGAACTCAGAATATTTTTTATTTTCAACGGACTACTTGGTTTTTTTAAGAATCTCAGGAGGAGTAGCGGCAGATTAAACTGCAACCGGCATGGTAATTGACCATGGAGAGAGAGAGCTCAATGCACGAAGTGTTGGAGTGATTGGATCTGATCGGAGGAAAGGAGATCCCTTACAACTGTCGGATCCAGAGAAGGTGTCGAAAGTATATCCGAGAAGCCTTGTGGGAGTTCGATAGTCGAGACTTGGAGAGGGAAGCAAGGGTGAGAACCTCCGGGACCAAAACCCCAAACTCTGAAACCTTGAAATCCCGAAAATATCTACACTGTAGATATGGGAAAAGATCTTGGCCATTGGATCAAGCAGAGAGTAAATCACGATTTCGCGATTTCATCTTTCGGAAAAGCGAGTTCTGGTGATTTACAAACCCCAAAACACCGAAATGATCTACGTCGTAGATCTAAAAAAAAAAAAAATCTAACTGTTGGATTTCATGTTAAATCATGATTTCAGATTTCGGCTATGAGGAGAAGTGGGATGTACGGACACACAAACTACCGAAGCTGAAATCATGAAATATCGAAGAGTTGAAGTAGTGGGTTGAGTTGACATCACTGAGATGGAAGTGTACACATGGGTGTGTACCACATGCCAGTGGGTCAAAAATAAAAGTGAGCATGGTGGGACCTAATTATGTTGCTGAAGGTAACCTGGACCTTCTTAAGTACACCGCATGCCACCACTATGGTTGGTGACAGCTATGTTGTGGGCCTGGTGGCTAGAAAGGTCGGAAGTTTGAAAGTCGGGAGTTGGAGAGGGAAGCGAGTGTGGGAGCCTACAAGTCTGAAACAATGAAACTCTGAGTCCCAAAATCCTGAAAAATTTGATGACAGAAGGACCATAGTGGATTTCATCCTTTGGAGGATGACCAAACATGGACCATTGATCCACCTGATTTCGTGAATTCAGTAATCGAAAATTTGGGACATAGTTTTGTGTGCCTTAAAATTTTTTGAAGGCCGAAAATCCTAGTA
>ML788343.1:328556-393248 GCA_009831015.1 Picea engelmannii | reverse complement strand
GGGGAATCGGAAAATAGTCCAAGGAATTCCTAGAGCTCTGGTTGTTAGAGAAATCTCAACAATGTAGTTGAAAAAGTTGTACATGAAAGGTTGTCAATTGTTTGTAGCCCCTGTGGAGGAAGCATCCAGAGATGAAGTCTCAACGATTGGATACCATGTGGTACTAATAGAGTTTGAAGACGTATTTCAGGAGGTACCCAGACTACCTCCGAAGAGAGATATTGATTTCTCTATAAATTTGATTCCTGGAGCAACTCCAGTGTCGAAAGCTCCTTATAGAATGAGTACACTAGAGCTGAAAGAGTTGCAATTGCAGCTTGAAGAGCTTCTAAAGAAGTGGTACATTCACCTAAGAATGTCATCTTGGGGTGCCCCGGTCCTAGTCGTTAAGAAGAAGAATGAGACGTTGAGGATGTGCACTAATTTCTTTTCGATCAATTGAAAGGTGCAAAAATATTTCTGAAGATAAATCTCAGATCGAGATATCAGCAGGTAAGAATAAAGGATGAAGACATCAACAAGAGTACCTTTAGAATAAGGTATGGTCATTACGAGTTCACAGTGGTACCGTTTGGGCTGTCGAACACACCTGTTGTTTTTATGTGCTTGATGAATGGTGTATTCAGGGACTATCTAGACAAGTTTGTCATAGTCTTCCTGGATGACATTTTGGTGTATTCCAAGTCAGAGGAAGAGCATGAACAACACCTGAGGATGGTGCTGCAATTGTTGAGAGAACACCAACTGTATGCCAAGTTGAGAAAATGCTTGTTTTATCAAAAGCAAATCCATTACTTGGGGCACATTATTTCAGAAGAAGGGTTCATCGTGGATCCTGAGAAGGTTGAGGCCATCAGAGAATGGTCAGATCCAAGGAATGTGGTAGAAGTTATATCCTTTATGGGTCTACTAGGATATTACAGAAGGCTTATCGTAGGGTTCTCAAAGATAGCTCACCCTATCACTTCCTTGCAAAGGAAGGAGAAAAAGTTTCAGTGGACTGAAGAGTGTGAGAAACATTTCCAACGATTGAAGAAGCTATTAACCAGTGCTCCAATATTGAGGATTGCAGATCCAAATGTGGATTTCATGGTGTGCACAGATGCGTGTAAATAAGGGTTGGGAAGAGTTCTCAGTCAGAATGGATTTGGAATCTGTTATGAGTCCAGGAAGATAAAAAGAGAACGAAAAGAATTATGCCACTCACAATTTGGAGTTGGATGGAAGTAGGTGGCTTGAATTTTTGTGTGAGTACGACTTTGATATCAAGCATATGAAAGGAAAGGAGAGCAAAGTGGTTGATGCACTCAGTAGGAGGGTGCATGAATTACATGCTACAACCATTAGCATGTATCAGACTGATATTAAAAGAAGAACTCTGGAGGTTGCAAATGTAGATCTGCAATACAGAGAATTGGTAGCCAAGATACAACAGGGTAAGATTCCACAGAAGATGGAAATTTATAAATTGGAAATAGATGGAATACTGATGTACAAGAACATAATTTTTGTACCCAATGTCCAGTGCTTGAAATAGATGATTTTGTAGGAGATGCATAATGTGACTTATGCAGGGCACCCTGGATATCATAAAATAGTAGCAGTGATCAAGAGCCATTAATTTTGTCCAGGTATAAAGAGAGATCGCTCAATACATCGCCAGATGTATGGAGTGCCAGAAAGTTAAAGCTGAGCATAGGCACCCAACAGGGTTGCTGCAAAATTTACCCATTCCTCAGTGGAAGTGGGAAGTAGTAACGATGGATTTTATTACAGGATTGCCCAAAACCAACAAGCTACATGATTCGATCATGGTGGTGGTGGACAAGAAAACAAAAGATGTCCATTTTATTCCACTGAAAACTACTCACAAGGCAACAAATGTTGTTGATATTTTCATAAAGGTAGTGGCATGATTGCACGGAATTCCTAAAACGATTGTGTCCGACAGAGACTCAAAATTCACCTCGAATTTATGGAGAGGATTGTTCAAAGGATTCAGAATGAATCTGAACTTTAGTACAACTTATCATCTTGAGTCTGATGGACAGACAGAGAGGGTGAACAGAGTAATAGAAGACATACTGAGAATGTATGTGATGGACAAACCATCAAGATGGGAAGACTACCTGCACTTGGTAGAATTTGCCTACAACAATGGGTATCATGCATCGTTGAAGATGAGCCCATTTGAAGCACTCTATGGAATAAAGTGCAATACTCCAGTGAGCTGGGATAATCCAGCTGATAGAGCAGTAGTTGGGCCAGAGTTTCTCAAGGATATGGAGGACCAAATGATAAAAATTAAGCAGAATTTGAAAGCTACCCAGGATAAAAAGAAAAACTATGCTGATAAGAATAGAACCCACAAAGAGTTCAAAGTGGGTGATCATGTTTTCCTGAAAGTGAAAGCTAACAGGAGTTCCTTGAAGCTGGGAAGTTGTGCCAAGTTGGCAACCAGATTTTGTGGGCCATTTGAAATTCTGGAAAGGATTGGGCCAATTGCATATATGCTTGCATTACCTACAACTATGAATGTATATAATGTGTTTCATGTTTCATTGCTTAAGAAATATATACCATATGTTAATCATGTTATCGATTAGAATGTGATTCAGGTGGAACAAGAAGGTGTCCTGCAAGTGCATCTTGTGTGCATATTGGACAGGAAAAACAAACTTCTCTGGAATCAATCTATAGGGCTTGTAAAGGCACAGTGGACCTGGTATGGTCCTGAGGATGAAACATTGGAGCATGAATATGTTATATGGGCAGAGCACCCACATCTTTTTGAAAATTTTGAAAAGCTTGTAGATGCAGTGTAAAGTTGAACTGAGGACAGTGCAAAAATAAGGGGAGGGAATTATAATGTCCCCAAGGCCGAGCCCTGTTGTAAATCATGTCTATGAAGTATAAAGATTTCATTATGAATTGTAATTATGTTTTATAGGATAGTGAGCCAAGTTTATATAAGTTGGTGAGCTTATGTGTTATTAGGCTGGAGAGCCTAAGTGTTAAGGCCGGGAGCCTGCTTTTGTATATGTAATCATGCAGAATATTAATAAGAATATAAACACCACTACGTGCAGAATGACCACGATGAATGAGTGATGGGGGACTAAGCTTCCACATAATAGGTAAGGGATTGGGGGCTGGAAGTTGGGAAAGAGAGGCTAAGTGTTGATCCTAGGGGCTTAAGTCCTCAGGAGTAGTATTTTAATATTATTCCAAAAGCCATGTGATTTTATTTTTTTCCTAAGTTCCTAGAGAGGAACGCATGCTGATGGAGTGCATGCAGTATCATGGGTGACATGTGAAAATCCAAGCACATGCAGTTAAAAAAAGGCAGAATTCAACCATGGAGGGGGGCGCCTCATTCCATCGTCCTTTGCATCTGATCCCTGCATACCCTTATGCAACTTGAAAATCAAAAAACCGTAATGTTTTTCATAGAAGCCGAGGTATCAGTTGTCTGAACCGTTTGAGTCTGTGTTTGACCTCTCCGTTGATTCCTTGTCATGCACCCTTAAACCGGTGGAAAACCTGTGGATTGAACCATGTCACCTGTGTACGCTGTGAACCCAGCCTATTCTCTCTTGCAGAGTCGAGTCTGTACTCGAACTGACTTTGGGTTGCTACCTTCTATTTTTTTTTCCTGAGTGGAATTGACCAGTTGTTGTTGTTGTTATCCTCACCTTGCCGAAATTGGGCTGAAATTGGTTGAAGAAGCGGGTTGTCGGGCCCGTGGTTGAAGAGGTAGGTTGTAAGGCATGTGAGCATCTCTATCCAGGTTATAGAGTCTGTTGGGAAGTGGTATTCTTCTAGAGAGAGTCCAACACCAGCTACGGAGCTCTAAGACTTCCTGATCTGGCCTATTGCTGAGACCCAGAAAGGGATGTGAAGCACCGATGGACTGTGCTTGTGGAGATGTATACTCTCGGACAGAAGAGGCATGTGGGGAATGAGAGTCTGTGAGTAGTGGGTGTAAGAAGGCATCATGGGAAGAATCCTTTCGGTTATTCTGTGAAGATTTCCTTGTAACCTCAGCCTAGACTAGGATTCCTTGCCTTGGGTGGAGCTTAGTCCCAGCTCAGGGGTGACCCACTACTGAGAATGATGAGTAGCATGGTCTAAGGCTGGGAGGTTCATGGAAGCCATGTACGTAGTTGATGGAATTACCACGGTTTCAAAGATAAGTATCATCTTATGCTTAATATTATGTTTTGCATGGGCCCTGTAATGCTTATATGTATCATGTATTATGTTGTGCATATGAATTATTGTTAATGCCAGGAATTATTTATGTTAGTAGTAATCTTTTGCTTACTGTGAGTTAAATGTGTTTAGCTTGATTTAAATGGATATTATTAATTAAGTATGAGAATGATGTTGTTTCGCATAGTAGCGTTTTCTCGGCCAGTGGGATGACTGTCCGGGGGATGTTACAGTTTGGTATCAGAGCCTAGTTTCAATCTTGGGCTTGGATGGGCCAGATAAGTGGTCTTTGGACCAAGGTTTTGAGAAGAAATTGTGTCTGGACGACTAATTTTGGACCTCAGAATGTTTCTGAGTGTCAACGGACTACTTGGCTATGTTAAGAAGATTAAGAGGAGTAGCGACAGATTAAACTGTAGCCGACATGGTAATTGACCATGGAGAGAGAGAGCTCAATGCACGAAGTGTTGGACCCGTTGGATCTGATCAGAGGAAAGGAGATCCCTTATGATCGTCGGATCCAGAGAAGGTGTCGGAAGGATATCCGAGAAGCCTTGTGGGATTTCGGTAGTTGGGAATTGGAGAGGGAAGCAAGGGTGAGAACCTTCGGGACCAAAACCCCAAAATCTGAAACCACGAAATCCCAAAAATATCTACACCATAGATCTGGAAAATATCTTGAGAATTGGATCAAGCAGAGAGTAAATCACGATTTCGTGATTTCAGCTTTGGGAAAAGAAACTTGTGTTGATGTACAAACCCCAAAACGCCGAAAGGATCTATGTCGTAGATCTAAAAAAGAAAAATCTATCTGTTGGATTTCATGTTAAATCGTGATTTTGGATTTCGGTTATCGGGAGAAGTGGGATGTGAAGATGCACAAAATACCGAAGCCAAAATCAGGAAATCCTGAAGAGCCGAAGTAGTGGGTCGAGTTGATCTCACTGAGATGGAAGTGTACACATGGGTGTGTACCACGTGCCAGTGGGTCGAAAATAAAAGTTAGCATGGTGGGACCTGATGAGGTTGTTGAAGGTAACCTGGACCTTCTTAATTACACCACATGTCACCACTATGGTTGGTGATAGCTATGATGTGGGCCCGGAGGCTAGAAAGGTTGGAAGTTCGAAAGTCGGGAGTTGGAGAGGGAAGTGAGTGTGGGAGCCTACAAGTCTGAAACCCCGAAACTCTGAGTCCCAAAATCTCAAAAAATTTGATGATGGAAGGAACACAGTGTATTTCATCCTTTGGAGGATGAGTAAATGTGGACCATTGATCCACCCGATTTCATGAATTTAGTAATCGGAACTATGGGAGATAGTTCTGTGTGCAATACAAATTTCTGAAGGCCGAAAATTTGGGTAGCACCTAGAAGTTTAACATTTGATCATGGTCCATGGATGCATGGGTTGGGGACTAAGAAAATGGGGGCTATCGTCAGAAATTTCAAAGCCAAACAGAGCTCAGAATATTCGTGGAATCGAAACGTTTTCTTATTTCCATTGGTTTATGAATGTTGTAGTTTTATTAAGGGTTTAAGGCCCGACGAACTTTGGTTGACTGCACATTGTGTGTGCAGAGTTCAACGAGTGTAAGGACAATGGCGAATCGATGTTGAGTATAAAAATGGAAGAGGTGCACATTGCCTCCAATTCATAGAATGAAAGAGAAGGAAGGAATGACAACTTGGGAGTCAAAGGGTCAAACTCTAATGGGAAAGGAAAAGAGATGGATAAGGAAGGGCATATGATGAAAATCATTGAAACATTGCAGAGAGATGCCCAGGATAGCTGAGCTGATAGCCGAAAGCTCATGAGGGTCAGGGATCGACAGGGTGAATTCAACTTAAAGAGGTTGAAGAACCTGGAAAGAATAGAAAGGAAATCAGAAAAGGAGAGTGGCATAAGAAAAACAGGGAGTCGTAGGACCCCTGAGAGAAAAAGAAGAACGAGGAGTGGTAGCAGACATCGTCGTCACTCCCCAAAGCATTTTGATAAGGAAGGACACAGTAGTTCAAGCCCATCCCCTACCAGAAAACACCAAAGATCTGGAGTGGATGAATTGAAAGGGGAGATGAACCAGATTAAGTCTCCTACGTTTGATGGAGAACATAAGAAGGAGGAAGATGCTGAAACATGGTTTCTTGGCATGAGGAAATATTTTCAACTGCAGAATTATTCCTCTCATGAAGAAGGAAGAATTGTGATGTATCAACTAAAAGGAAAATCATTCATGTGGTGGGAGCAACTTGTGGAGGTGCAACACATTAGAGAGAAAGATATCACATGAAAGTAATTCAAGAGGTATTTCAAGAGGAAATACCTGACTAGAAGATACTATGATAGAAAGATGAAGGAGTTCTTCGAACTCAAGCTGGGAAGCATGGCCATTGATGAATACGAACAAAGGTTTTTAGAATTACTGAAGTATGTTCCATTCATCAAAGATGAGGCTATCAAGATTCAGAGGTATCTGAGTGGAATTCCACCTTCCATTGGTGACAAGATTTAGTATGATTATTCTAAGACTATGGAAGAAAAAATAAGAAGAGAGAAATGCTTATATGAATAGCAAAGAAAAAAGCCTACCTTTCAGAAGGCTTGGGTTGACCAGAAGAAGTTTAATAAAGAACAGAGGCAGAAGGGAAACAAACCTCCCTTTTTTAGAAATAGTCCTCAAGGACATCCATCGTTTAGAGAGATGAGAATGGCTGAAGTGGGGGAACAAAGGCCGAGACAGATGCCCATTCATTGTTGGGGCTGTAAAGTGAACCACAAGTACAGAGATTGTCCCCATAAAAATGGCAAAGCTAGAGTTGTCCATAATGTTCAACAAGATGAAACAGTGGAGGACATGGGCAGTAGAATGCCAAGGATCTATGAGGCCTTGGACAACAAGCAAGATGAATTTTAGTCGCACATGATTGAAGTGGAAGGTATGATTAACAACCAAACATTTATTATTTTAATTGATTCAGGGGCTAGCCATAGTTATATAGACCCTAGAGTGGTGGAAAGTTTGCATTTATCAAGAATAAAACATGAAAAGTATTGGTTAATGCAGTTGGCTACAGGAACCAAGAGGAAATTCACTGAGTTGGTTAAATCCTGTCCTGTAGACATGAAGGGATTGAGCATGAAGGCTGAATTGAATATTCTTACTTTAGCCTCTTATGACTATTTAATTGGGATGGACTGGTTGGACCAACAACATGCCCTCCTGGACTGTCGTAACAGGGAATTTACATGCCTGGATGAGGAGGGGAATCGGAAAACAGTCCAAGGAATTCCTAGAGCTGTGGTTGTTAGAGAAATCTGTCAATTGTTTTCAACCCGTGTGGAGGAACCATCCAGAGATGAAGTCTCAAAGATTGGATACCATGTGGTACTAACAGAGTTTGAAGACGTATTTCAGGAGGTACCCAGACTACCTCCGAAGAGAGATATTGATTTCTCTATAAATTTGATGCCTGGAGCAGCTCTAGTGTCGAAAGCTCCTTATATAATGAGTACGCCAGAGCTGAAAGAGTTGCAATTGCAGCTTGAAGAGATTCTAAAGAAGGGGTACATTCACACAAGCGTGTCACCTTGGGGTGCCCCGGTCCTATTCGTGAAGAAGAAGGATGGGACGTTGAGGTTGTCCATTTTATCATGGTGGTGGTGGACAAGATTATAAAAGTTGCCCATTTTATTCCACTGAAAACTACTCACAAGACAATAGATGTTGCTGATATTTTCATAAAGGTAGTGGCACGATTGCACAGAATTCCTAAAACAATTTTGTCCGATAGAGACCCGAAATTCAACTCGAATTTATCGAGAGGATTGTTCAAAGGATTTAGAATGAATCTAAACTTTAGTACAACTTATCATCCTAAGTCTGATGGACAAACAGAGAGGGTGAATAGAGTAATATAAGACATACTGAGAATGTATGTGATGGAAAAACCATCAAGATGGGAAGACTACCTGCACTTGGTAGAAGTCACCTACAACAATGGGTATCATGCATCATTGAAGATGAACCCATTTGAAGAACTTTATGGAAGAAAGTGCAATACTCCATTGAGTTGGGATAATCTAGCCGATAGAGCAGTAGTTGGGCCAGAGTTGCTCAAGGAGATGGAGGAACAAATGATAAAAATTAAGCAAAATTTGAAAGCTTCAAAGGACGGGTAGAAAAGTTATGCTGATAAGAAAAGAACCCATAGAGAGTTCAAAGTGGGTGATCATGTTTTCCTGAAAGTGAAAGCTAACAGAAGTTCCCTGAAGCTGGGAAGTTGCACCAAGTTGGTAGCCAGATTTTGTGGGCCATTTGGAATCCTGGAAAGGATTGGGCCAGTTGCATATATGCTTGCATTACCTGCATCTATGACTGTACATACTGTGTTTCATGTTTCATTGCTTAAGAAATATATACCATATGCTAATCATGTTATCGATTGGAATGTGATTTAGGTGGAACAAGAAGGTGTCCTACAAGTGCATCATGTGCACATATTGGACAAGAAAAACAAACAACTCTGGAATCGAGCTATAGGACTTGTAAATGTCCAGTGGACCTGGTACGGTCCTGAGGATGCAACATGGGAGCATGAAGTTGTTATGCGGGAAGAGTACCCACATCTTTTTGAAAATTTTGAAAAGCTTGCAGATGCAGTGTAAAGTTGCACTGAGGACAATGCAAAAATAAGGGGAGGGGATTGTAATGTCCCCAAGGCCAAGCCTTGTTGTAAATCATGCCTATGAAGTATAAATCTTGCATTATGAGTTGTAATTATGTTTTATAGGATAGTGAGCCAATTTTATATAAGTTGGTGGGATTATGTGTTATTAGGCCAGAGAGCCTAAGTGTTAAGGCCGAGAGCATGCTTTTGTATATGTAATCATGCAGAACGTTAATAAAAATATAAACACCACTGCGTACAGACCAACCATGATGAATGAGTGATGGGGGACTAAGCTTCCACATAATAGGTAAGGGATTGGGGGCTAGAAGGTGGGAAAGAGAGGCTAAGTGTTGAGCCTAGTGACTTAAGTCCTTGGGAATAATATTTTAATACTATTCCAAAATCCATGTGAAACATTTGTTTTGTCCTAAGTTCCTGGAGAGGAATGCATGCTGATGGAGTGCATGCAGCATCATGGGTGACATGTGTCGACCCAAGCACATGCAATTAAAAAACGACAGAAGTCAGTCGTGGAGGGGGGCTCCTCATTCCATCATCCTTTGCATCTGATCCCTACATACCCTCACATAGCTTGAGAACCCGAAAACCATAATGTTTTCTGGAGAAGATGAGGTATCTGTCGTCTGAACCGTTTGAGTTTGTGTTTAACTTGTGCGTTTATTCCTTGTCACACACCCTGAAACTGGTGGCAAACCTATGGATTGAGCCATGTCACCTGTGTACACTATGAGCCTAGCCTATTCTCTCTTGCGGAGTCGAGTCTGTCCCCGAACTATCTTTGGGTTGCTAACTTCTGTTTTTTTTTCCTGAGTGGAATTGACTATTTGTTGTTGTTGTTATCCTCACCTTGCGAAAATTGGGATAAAACTGTTTGAAGAAGCAGGTTGTCAGGACCGTGGTTGAAGAGGCAGGTTGTAAGGATTGTGAGCATCTCTCTCCAGGTGAGAGAGTCTGCTGGGAAGTGGTATTCTTCCAGAGAGAGTCCAACACCAACTACAGAGCTCTAAGACTTCCTGATCAGGCCTGTTGTCGAGACACAAAGAGGGAGGTGAAGCACCGATGGACTGTGCTTGTGAAGGTGTATACTCCCAGGTAGAACAGGCATGTGGGGAATAAGAGTCCGTGAGTAGTTGGCATAAGAAGGCATCCTGGGAAGAATCCTTCCGGTTATTTTGTGCATATTTCCCTGTAACCTTAGCCTAGACTAGGATTCCTTGCCTTGGGTGGAGCTTAGTCCCATCTCGGGGGTGACCCACTATTGAGCATGATGAGAAGCATGGTCTAAGGCTAAGAGGTTTGTGGAAGGCCTGCACATAGTTGGTGGAATTGCCACGGTTTCAAAGATAAGTATCAACTTATGCTTAATATTATGTTTTGCATGCCTGTGATGCTTATATGTATCATGTATTCTGTTGTGCATATGAATTATTGTTAATGCCAGGGATTATTTATGTTAGCAGTAATCTTGTGCTTACTCTGAGTTAAATGTGTTTAATTTGATTTAAATGCATGCTATTAATTAAGTATGAGAATGATGTTGTTCTGCATAGTAGCATTTGCTCGGCCAGTGGGATGACGGTTTGGGGGATATTACATAAATTATAAAAATCTAGATAATTATTTTTATCCTAAGCTCCAAAGGATGGGGACAAGTGGACCAAACTAGCTCTCAACCTAACAAGTTTCAAGTTGGGCACATGCATACAAAGATCTTGGAATAGTGCATTTTCCATTCATTCCATCATTCCTCCATTCCTGCACTCACGAATTTTCAGTTGTCGTCTGTAATTTCCTGTTAACATCATTATACATGTACTGTACTTGAACAAATACCAAAACATGTACCTGTGCTTGTACATGTACCTGGTCAGTTCAAGAGCTTGGACTTAGTGAATTTCAAGGGATTCCATCATTTCTCCACTTCTTGGACTCACATATTTCATTTTTCTACCGTACATCTTTGCCATGAACAATGCACCTGTACCTTACTGGAGCCAATACTAATCATGTACCTATTCTAGTACTTGGGTAACTAAAGAGTGGGACTGAAGAAATGGGTTTTCGAGCCCATGGGATACTGAATACACAGGTTTTGAGGCCCATGAGAAACTCTCTCTAGGGGAGAGAATTGCTAGGAATTTATTTCCCAAAGGTGCCAAACTAAAGCCACAGGGCTCCGAGACTTCATGTCCGACCTGTTGCTCAGGCCATGGAAAGGAAATGGGGTAGTTGAAGGACTATTGAATAGATAAGGGGAAAATTTCATGGGGTGGGACACACATGTGGGGAATGAGAGACTCCAGGATGTTAGACTGAGTTGGCACATGTGAGAGCATTTTTCTTGTTTTTTGAGATACATCAACCTGGTCAAGAATTCCTTTGCCCGAGTGGAGTTTAGTCCCTTCTCGGGGGTGACCCGCTACTGATATTGTGGAGCAACATCGTATAAGGTTGGGAGGACCGTGGAAGGTCTACACACATTTGGCCATCTTTCTATAAAGGATAAGTGTCAATTGTGTGTGAAATTACATGTTGCAACTTTATTTACTCATTTGTTCCTATGGGTCATTCCTATGTATGTTTCATGTGTATTTTCGATTATATTTCTATATAAAACTATGTATTTGCATAGTTTATGCATGATTTAAATATTGTAAATAGTTCAAAAATTATTTCACGTGGCATTCCCCAGTAGTGGGGTGGTTGGGGATGTTACACAAGCCTTCTTAAGAAGCCTTTCTTTTCAGAAAGAGAGGTGATAATGTTGAAGTCCCCCCCCCCCAATGATCTAGTGGTGGAGAGTAAGGGGTTGTAGGGATTACAGAGAATTTAGGAAATAAGCTTTATTAGCGGAAGAGTTGGGGCCATAAAAATTGGTTAGGAATCCAATAAAGGAGGATCCTACCAGTTGGTATTCCACAAAAAGTGTGTCATTGGTGGGGAATAAATTGGATAGCATGATGTTAGTAGGAGTCCATAAAAGAGATAGACCTCCAACAAATTATTGAGCACATATGGACATATCTTTGGATCCTAGCCATATGTGAGAGGTCAAGGATTGAAGGATGTTATGTGGACATTTGGTTTCTTATATCATTACAACAAAGGGTTTTTCTTACAATAATTTTTTTATGAGGAGCCTTTGTTAGGTTTTACCGTTAAGGCCCATAATATTACAATAGATAATTTTCATGAGGAATGCGGTGGGGCGAGCATAAACTTATCTATCATTAATGAAATGCACCCTGTGTTTACTAAAAACTCTCCTAAATCCTTGAGAAGTTGTTTGTTGGAGCACTTGCCTCTCTTTTTTTCCTCTAATATTTTTCAGAGGCATTGAAGAGGAGAGTTTAATGCCTAAGGAAGGAGATAGGGTCATACCTTTGGTTGTTGATATACTGAGGATTTAAGTGCATACCAGGGCATATTTTAGGAGATGAACTTGTTTTTTAGGGATTAAGTTCGAATATTGCTTATTCCATGCTACTGTTATGGATTTTAGGTCCATATATTCGAGGTCCATGTCCTCACCTTCATCTAAATCTCGTTGTTCCTGTGAATCCTCTTCCATCTTCTCTTTGTCTTCTTCATTCACAGTTGAATCTTGGCCCATTGTTTTTCATATTTTATCTTTTTCCTATGATTAATATTTACATAATGTTGTGTTTCCTTGCAAGATTCCTTTCTCTTCTTGAGGAAATTTTCATTCTTCTTCTTGAGGTATAGTTTCAAAGGAGTTATGGGTTTTTAAGCCTTTTTTGGACAATGGTGGATTATGTTTCTTCTAGATTTTTTCCTAGATGAAACTTGTTTGAAGCCCTCAACGTCCTGATTGAGAGGGGAAGGGGATATGTTATCCTTAGAATTTAAAGGGGAGTCTCGAAAGAGGTTGCCATGTCCATGGTAACATATACATCGACAAGGGATGTGCCCATAATCCATTATTTAAACCCATTCATTCTCCTCCCAATAGAGGTTGATTGAGTCTAGAAGAGCCTTGGTGAGATCCATGTATACAAAAGTTCAAGCATAAGTTCTATAATGATCTATCTTTGTGATCTCCAAAGTTTTGACGAAATTGCCAAGGGAATTTCCAATTCCTTCAAGAATTTCCTCATCCTACAATTCCCGAGGAAGGGAATATAGTCGTATCTAGACAATTTCCACAGTGAAATACTCTTTTTCAGGTCATAATATTTCGGTCCATGGTCTGAAATGAAGACCAACAAAGTTGAAGAAGGTTTGTTTTCAAAAACTCTATCACCTCCAACAAGTTAGAGAAATTGACAGTGAAGAAACCCTTTGAACCTAGCTTGAGGTTGATCTGGATTTTGGGGTTCGAGGTTGTTTTTATCCACCAAGTGGGGGATTGTTTTGTTGGCCAAATGCCCATGAATTTTCCTATGAAGTCATATTCATGCATGAATTGAATATAGCTTCCCATTTTTTTTTGTTTTGACCTCATACTTCGGATTTTCAGGTGCTTTGGGAAGGAAACTAGTGGTGGAGGTGAGATTGGGAGATGCTTGATTTCTTTGATCTACTGCTTCCATTTGAGATCTTAAAGTCGAATTTTTTCCTTTCTCAGAGCCAAGCATAGTGTTGGTTTCTTAGGAACAATTCAGTTGAGAGGAAGAGGGGCCTAAAGCGCCATTTTAACAACTAACCAGAACGTGATTATAAGAGGGAGAACCTCTCACTCCTCTAGTGAAAGCCATGGAGAAAGGAAAACCTAGGATGGATGGAAAGAAAGCCTAACAACCAAAATTTACATAACTCTTGAATGGTTCTTGAGATTACCAATACAAAACATTAGACATGGGCCCTTTTCAATATTGAAATATTTAAGTTCTATCATTAAATGTAATCACATAAAATACGATATAATATAAATGTACAATTCACATAAAAATAAGATACAATATAAATGTACATTTCACGATTGACTCTTTAACATCAATAGGGGTACATTAACTGCACATAATTTTTTGGATTGTTAGGAATGTAGGTTGTTGGAGATGGAATTGCTATTAAGTAGTGGGCTTAACCATTTAAAGGAAATTGTTTCCATGGACAACAACCCATATTGAGTTTTTCTCTAGGTTATGGTTTTGTGTGAATTCATTATTCAAATACTGGGTTGTATGAATTGGGGAATATTGTAATCGTAATTTGGATGAGATTTGTTGTAAACAAATAGAGTTTAGATATGATGAATTCTTAGGCATACTTGAATTGTCAAGTTGAGTTAGTGTTAGTATTAGTTTTGTAAGTATTATGTTTTAATTTAGTTTTTATGAAAAATGACATATGAATCTTAGATACATTGGTATGTGTAATTATTTATTTTAAATCACGAAACACCATTTTTTTTAGGTTAGTAGATTAATTGTAGCATATATTTTCCAAGTTATTACTTCATACATTAGCTTAAACATGGTATTCACAATGTATATTTAAATCGGAAGAAAATTTCAATTACTTATTTAATTGTTTTGATATCTTATGTTGTTTAAAATAATGTGGTTTATTTTTTTTATATTTTATGTTGTTTAAAATAATGTGGTTTATTCCATATGTGTCATTATGGAAATTATAAATATATATGTTTAATAGAATATATGTAAGAATTTATTTATATATATGTTTAGTAAAATGTACGTAAGAATTTATTTATTTTTGAATTTACTTATTTAATTTTTTTTATACCTTATGTTGTTTAAAATAATGTGGTTTATTCCATATGTGTCATTATAAATTATAAATATATATGTTTAATAAAATATATGTAAGAATTTATTTATATATATGTTTAGTAAAATGTATGTAAAAATTTATTTATTTTTAAATTGAGACGTTTTTAGGGAATATTTGGAAAAAGAATGGATTAATTTTTTTGATATATTATGTTGTTTAAAATAATGTGGTTTATTCCATATGTGTCATTATAAATATATATGTTTAGTAAAATGGATGTAAGAATTTATTTATTTTTAAATTGAGAGTTTTTTGGGAAATATTTAGAAGAAAAATGGACTAATTTAGAAAATCACAATTTTATAAGTATCTAATGAAACTTAGATAAACACAAATTTTGATTAATTTAAACCAAAAATTTATTGATAAACTTTACTTCAAAATTGAATGTGTATACTTTTAATAATTGTTTATTTAAAAGTGGAGTTATAATTGGTAATTCAAGCATATTTATATTTATATTTATAGGTTTTATAAATATTATTCTCATTTCACATGGGAGAATTGGTTTTAGATGGAGATAACATTTTCAAGTTAGTTTTATTTGATGAAACTTGATGGAATTATATGTTATGAAGAGTAATTAATTTATGAAAGTTGGTAAAGTTATATATTATGTTATTAAGATTAAAAAGATTAAAAAGAGTAAAAATAAAATTGAGTTCAAGTTTAATCTTTTTTATTTTATAAATTTTATAAATTGATTTATACCTAGACATTTTTTAATTAATTAAATCACCAATTTCCTTATACAATTCAACATTGAATCTATTTTTAACAATATTTATTTTATTTTTTTAATTCAAAATAATTTTAATTAATCCAATTAAAATATCACTTATATATTAATGAAAATCCACTATTTCCTATAGATTTAGTAGTTGAGGTTGTCCCCCTCTATTAGGTGACAGGGAAGTGTTAGGTTGTGGGGCCACCCCCTAAGGTGATCCACCAACTGTCACCCATGACTATCGATGCCAGACCACCTAGGTGCCTTCATTAACCCCCCACATGAAACAATATTATACCACCTTCGCACTCCTCATGTCCTCCTCTACTCAACGTCACTCCACTACCAACTTCAATATATTGACACTCCCTAGGTAAATATAGATCCCTTGGCACCTCCTTCAAACAAATTAGACTGCAAAATCCCCCTCTCCTATAACAATTATTCCTATGTCTTTGATCATGTCTCATTATGGTATCTTCTTTCAATTTCATCGATGAGGTGGTCACTCCTTAAACTTCCCCCAAAATCCTTCTCTCTTGTTTCTCTACCCTATCTTCCCTTTGCTCCCTCTACATATTTCCTCTCCCTTGCCCCCCTTCACACCCAAATATCCCCTCTAGCACAATGTCACTTGGTTTACCCTTTCCCCGTCTACTTCCATGGCTCGTAGAAGTTCCTCCTATTGATTCAAAGTAATTTTTCCCCATCACTCCAAAGGTCATTTGGGTTCAAGGCTTATTTCAGTAGCTGAGGATTCGACTAAAGCCTATAAATCCCACACCCCGCTAGATATCAAGGTCAAAATTGAGCTAGAGGAGGTAGAGATTAGAGTTATTGGGAATTTTATTCAGAACTATGAAGTGGTGTGCACCATAAGTTCATGGATTCCTCATCAGAGGATGACACAATATCATGAATCATAGCACTTGAAATCCATTGGCATTTACTAGCATATCAATATGTCAATGGGTCCAATCCCGGTCAAATGACACAAGGTGCACAAGAATATTTTTGTACAACTGGATGATGTGCAACCACAAATGAAATTAGTGGATCACAAAATAAATGTATTAGCAGACAAATTGGCTAGACTAGACCTAACCAAATTGGATTTTCCTCAACCTTAGGTGCTTGTGGCTGAGGAATTCCCCCCAATTACTTAACTTCTCATGTTATTTAGTTTAATTAGCATCGTGTTTAGGCTAAGAGGCCTGGTTGTTCTTGCCCCATCTCATATCAGTCTTTTTTATGATAGTTAACAGTTAGAATTTTGCATAACAAACAATAATAGGCTCTATTATTTCAAGTTTTAAAATTTTAAAAGAAATAATTTTCATAAACTCACACAAAATTTGATGCATTTATATTGGTCTGGATTCCCAAGTGGAATACCAACTACAAAGTTGTTGTATAATATTTATATGATAATGTAAACATTGGGGATAGCTTACAAAAACATGAATTGAGGTTGTCACATTGGTAAATTTGCACTACAAATAGGAAACATACACCACTTATTAATAAGAGGTGACTAATTTTCATCTCAAAGTGAGTCTTTGTATTTTCATAACTAGTCTGTCATCAATGAGCTAAAATTTGAAGAACTAACATCCTTTAATACCAATGATCTTATCTAGTTACCATAAAAAAGGTCAATTAAAAGTGGGACATAGGAATTTTGCTTCGCACATTTCCTATAAGTATCCATCATCTATGGTAGAAAAAATATGTATTTTCACATTAAATTAGCTGATAACCTACCATAAGATCCATCTGTGTCTTCATGCATGCATCCCATGGGGAGGACTCTAACTTCAACAATTTCAAACACCATCCTTGATTTCAAAAAGGATAAAAATCCAAACAAATAATGTTTTTTTTTTATGACCCACACAATTATCCATCTGTAGAAATATTATTGGTGGAAACTTTATAATTATCCTACAATTTTTTTGTATTATCAACACTTACCTCATGTTCTTTCATATCTTCTTTCTTGTAGATAAAATATTTTTCAGAAGACTCATACTATAATAGAGAATTATGAAATGGATGCTTTGATGTTATCCTTTTATAAAAAAAAATCCACATATCAATTAACCATCAGTTCTGAAGATCCTTTAGACATTTATCCAATGAAGTCATAGGAAATCTGCACTCATCTCCAAAAATGAAACATTGAAGTGGCCGAAACCCCAAGCTTTTTGTCCATGTGTAAATATACCAGTAAAATAAATGGGAAGAATCATGACATTACTAATATCCTTTTCCTTCTTACCCAACCTAAAGTATTTTAATTATCCATCATCTCATGCACAATGCTCAAGTATGTACTTAGACTCTTCTTTAAACATAATATATGGGCATAGTACATATGGTGATAACTTGTAATATAGTGATTATGGGATTTCTGAACTACTGAAAACCATTATAATTTGTCTAGATCAGTAGTTTCCATAATCTTGTTCTTGATTGAAATAAAAACATTACATGTAAAAAAAAAAATTCGTTACTTTGTTGTAACTAGATTGCAGCACTAGATAAATACCAAATCATTATATTCCCTCTTCATTCATATTGTGACGTGAAATATAGGACATATTAAATGGAAATAATTTGAGAGGTGACCTTTTTCCATCTTGACTTATTGAACATGTTATATGTGGAGCCTTATCTAAAAATTTATCCAAAATCTTAGTAACATCGTCTACTATTACAATAATATTCAATCTATATTTTTGCAATACACTATTTCTATTCACAATCTTTGTATCACCATTTATAAACATATTATTATAATGGTAGAAAGTTCTTCGTTTTACTCTATAACATTTAAACCTTGCATTTTGGCATACATCCACTATGTCAAACTTCAGTATAAGTAGAGTTCTCTTATTTTCTTCTACTTATTTGGAAATAAGGTCATTTGATTCTAGATAATTTAATACAAAGTATCTTTTTGAATTTTTATTCATGATTTTCACCTTATTATTATCCTCAATCAACAATTGAATAAAATGGATTTTTTGAAAAATAAAATAAAATTACAACAAAATGATGTGTCCATTTTAGCATAGAATGTATATTTATCAATTGTTTATAAATATATTGTTCTTGAAATAATTTAAAAAGATGAATTCCTAACTTTATATTTTATATTATTATATATCTTCCTATCACAAATTTAATATCAACACAATCTATTTTATTTACAGTTACAGTGGGATACACCATCTATAATAAGAATTCATGAAATACTTTCCAAAAGTTAACACTATGTTTCATTGAAACAAACTTAATATCATATAAACGGTAGTTTATAGAACACATTTAAAGAGAACCTTATCATAAGAAACATTTTTCACAATGGGAAAACATTTTTTTGATTAAAAATCCAAATTGATTACCATCTATGGTGTAAATTCCGCCACCTCTTTTTACACAATATTTAAAATTATTCACTTGAAAATATAATTTGGTTGTGAAGAACATTGATGAATTAGATTTACCTTTAATCCCACAAACTTATTAATCCCACAAACTTAATGTTGTGATTTTGATTCATTTGTCTTGTTAAAACATGAAATTATTTAATCATTTCAACATTTAGGAATAAACCTGTATTGAAATCCACCATTTTTTTCATTGTCCAAGATACAAGGATGCTAAGGTGTAAATATAATAACCAAGTGTGATATGGAAACACTAGATTCACTAGTGCAACAAATTAGAAATTAGAAAGATAAAAAAAATATCCCTCCAATTGAATAATTTTCATCCACACTTCCCATAATACCTATGGGAATGCAATTTCCATGATATGAACATCTATGTAACAATTTACTTTTGTAAGAAAGGAAAAAAACCTAAATTCATGTATAATATTTTTTTATCTCGACTACTATAATCAACACCAGTTATGTCCTTCAACTCAACATGTATTACAGAGAAATCTATGTGATTTGAAATATATGATGCATCCCATTCACTATAATATCCTTTTATTACTTATAATGTATATCCACTTCTTAATGCATGCAGAAATTGAATATCTCTATCAAAAACTTTTGTAACATTTACAACAACACATCCATAGTTAATGTCATTGTTGCGAAATTAATTTCTAATTGGGAAGGCTATTCTTTAACAAATTTAATCCATTTAAAAAGAGTTCCACGTGGTGTTTAGAACTTAACATTTCAAAAAGACATTTTTGTTAATCTATAACGACAAAGACACTAAAAAAACAATATAATTCAAATCAAATATACATAAATTATATAAATTCAATATACCTAAACTCTATATATATATATATAATATGTAAAAATAAAATAAAAATCAACATAAACCAACAAAATAAATATCACAAGTTAATATAAATTATGTAATTCAAATAAATTATGTAATTCAATGTGTTATTTCATTTTGTTGTGAAAACTTTATGAAATACTTTTGTAACACTTTAACATGAAATTGAATAAATCTAAAAAAAAATTGTATAAAAGTAATAAGGATAATAAATTTATCTTCCAAATGGATGATAAAGATATACAAAAATGGACAAAAGTAATAAGGATAATCAATTTATCTTCCAAATAGATGATAAGGACATACAATAAGTACTTTGTAACAACACCCCATCTCATAAATACCATTATAATAAGAAATTTACACACAATGGATGAGGCTTACTCGACATGCATCAAATTGGAGATGATGATGAGTACATGCATATGACAAACACACCACTTTCTCATGATGAGTATAATAAGAAATTTACACACACAATGGATGAGGCTTACTCCACTTGCATCAAATTGAAAAGGATGAGGCTTACTCCACATGCATTAAATTGAAGATGATGGTGAGTACATGCATATGACAAGCACATCACTTTCTCATAGTAAAAAGAAACAACTCATTCTTCAAGCTACAAGACCATTCGAAGGGAAAAATAGAGAATATTTATAAACAATTGAGTAGTATAGACATATGAGTTATCAATTTAGAGTATTATGAGAAAATGGTCTATTGATACTTTCTATGGATCCTTCTATATAAGAATATTATGATAGATCCTAGTGGGTTAGCTCTTGTGGTTGAGTGTTGTGGTCGTTAGGAACCAACTATCAAAATATCATAAAAATCTTAGAGAAAGTACTTAGCACCTTGACAAAGAGAGAAATTCAGATAATAAGCCTCTTAGAGAGGGAAACCTCCTTATACATCATATGAATTCAAAATTCCAAGATGATTCCAAATGAAAAGGTCTCCTTGGTGTATATATGAGACTAGGAGGTATAATTACAACTAATGGACCCAATCCGACATAAATAAAAGAAAAATACTAATGTGATATTCCCCAATTAAGGGGTTGTGTGCCATGAATTAGGGCTTCACATGCCCCTCCCCTTCAGAAAAATGTTGTCCTCAACACTTGAGTAGTTCTGGATGCTTCTATATAAAAGACTCATCTTCCCACATGGAATCTTCAGTAGGCAGTTTCTTCCACTTAATGAGATACTCTGAAATTGATATATTCCTCAACTAGCGAATTCTTGTGTAGGTGATAGCTTCAGGATCTAATATGATTTTTCCTTTCTCGTGAAGTTCTAGAAATATAGTTTGAATTTGAATCTTGTCACCTATAACCTTATTTAAGCATGAAACATGGAATATAATGTGTACTCACGAAGATGCAAGAAACTCCAATTTGTATGCCATAGTACCAATCTTTTGCAACACCTTCTAAGGGACATACTACTTTGGTTATAATTTATTATCCTTCTTATCTTGCTTGAGGGACATCTATTTATATGGTTGTGGTCTTAAAAATACCCAATCCCCTACTTCGAAACTTCTTTCAATACGATGTTGATCTTCTTATTGTTTCATGCGATTTTGTGCCATGGTAAGGTTGTCATTTAAGATTTCAATAAATTGTTGTTGATTATCGATGTGATCTTCCACTGCTTGAACCTTAGATTTTTCTTTTAGAGAATAAGTGATGGATGATGGGTGATATCCACAAAGAACCATAAATGGTGTCATTTTTGTTACAGTATGAAATGAAGTGTTATACCAACATTCTTCCAAGGGTAACCACTTGAACCATTGTGTTTGTTTATCACAGACAAAGGAATGAAGGTATCATTCCAGACATTTTCTCACTGTCTTGGTTTTTCGATAATATTGAGGATGATAATATGAGTTATGAGACAATTGAGTACTCAAACAAGAAAATAATTATGTCCAAAAATGGCCAGTGAATATGGGATCTTTGTCACTTACAATAATATTCGCGATTCCATGTAGTTTTTGAACTGTCTCCATGAATACAGTTTAAACTGTAATGGCTTTGAAAGGATGAGAGAGTGCACAAAAGTGTGCGTACTTGGTAAGTCTAGCAACAATCGCCATGATGACACTCTTTCCTTCATACTTTGGTAACCCTGTGATGAAATACATGGAAACCTCCTCCCATAGTTGACCTGGAATGGCTACTGGTTGTAAAATACCTCAGGTTTTAATTGTTTCCACTTTATTTTTTTGTAAAAACAAATATTCCTCCACAAACATTTGAACATCAGTTTTAAGGCCATCCAAAAAGATTTCCCTCTCGACCCTATGATAGGTTTTCAAAAATCCTAAGTTCCCTCCTACCAGAGAGGTGTGTCATTCTAAAAGTAACTTTTGTTTGAGGTGGGATTTCTTATATAAATATAAGAGTTCTTTATACCATATTGAATCATTTTTCCATGTAAATGTATCAAATACAATGGAATCTTCTTGCAACCTTTGAATGAGAGTCCACACTACTTTGTCATTCTTCAATTCATACCTTGATTCTGTTATCCAATTAGTTTGGATCATAGAGATAACACAGAGAAATGAATCAGCATATTCATTCTTTCTTGAGAGTGCATCTGCCACAACATTTTGCTTCCCCTTCGATGATTTCAAAGTCATAACCCAACATATTGGTCACCTATTTTTTTTTTCTCTTATGAAGATAGTATTTGTTCCAAGAATTATTTAAGACTGTCATGATCTCTTTTGGGGATATCTTCTTCCTTCATTATAATCTGATGATACCCTGAATGGAGATCCAACTTTGTGAAGTATATTACTCCATGTAGTTCATCTAACAATTCATAAATGATGGGAATGGGAAACTTGTATTTAATGATGATCTTGTTGAGCTCTCTATAATCTGGATACATATACCATGATCCATTTTTCTTGACTACCATTACCAGTAGTGTACAGTAAGAAATTTGGCTAGGTCTAATAATTCTAGTCTCTAATATTTCTTCAACCATATGCTCAATATCACTCTTCTGGGCATAAGGGTATCTATAAGGCCTAATGTTAGGAGGAGCACTCCCAGGAATTAAGTGAATAACATAACCATGATCGCGAGTAGGTGGAAGAACTCGGGGAATATCTTCAAATACTTTGGAATGCTCATAAATTATTCCTTGGAGATATACGAGAATACATGGATTAGATGTTTGAATATCTAGTGAGCATAGTTGTACAATTACACCATGATTCCCCTTTTTCAATAATTTTGTCATGCCATTAGAGATTATCATCTTATTGGGTTTCCATGTGATACCCTTTAACTCAATTTCCTTTCCTTCCAATCAAAATTTCATGAAAAGTTCTTGAAAATTAAAATCCATAGTTCCCAATGATTGTAACCATTGGACCCCTATTATGACATCAACACCACCCATGGGTATAACAATCATTGGAATATTCATTACATATTCCCCCATAGTAAGATTGATATTATGGAATTTTCTTGAGAAATTGATAGTTCCTCCATTTTCAATAATTACTTGAAACTCTGGCACTAGATATATAAAACAATTGAAAGATTTGGCTAATTTGTAGTCAATGAAATTATGAGTATTACCATAATCAATTAGCACTATTACCTTTTTATTTTTGATACATCCTTCAATCTTGAGGGTTTTATGAGTGCTAATTCCATCCAAACCATGACATGGTATGGTAGGACTCATCTCTTTAGAATAAGTCTCTTCTACATCTTCATAATGATATGGTTCTTGTTATTGTTTTTTTTCTCCTTCCTCTTCACAATATATGTAGAATAATTTCTTCTCACCACACTTATGTCCCTTACTGTACTTGTTGTCACAATTAAAGAATAAACCTTTTACTTTTATTTCCTCCATTTTTTTAGGTTTTAACCTTGTAGGTTAAGGTGGTTTAGAAGAGGGAACATTATTCTCTCGATAGATGTTATGGGTGGTCCTTCTAGTAGCCATAGCCAAATTTTTAATTTCAACATTTCTCGTCACATTGAACACATTCTCCAATGACTTGGGTTTCCAAAGGTGAACCTCATGTTGAGTTTTATCCTTTAAATTTCCTATGAATATATCAATCAGGTGCTCATATGGGATATTTGTTAACTTTATATTCAATCTTTGGAAGTTCTCAATGTGCTCTGTAACTGAACCCGTTTGCTTGATATTTATCAATTGGCTGAAGAACATATTGCTCCTTGTATCCTCATAGTGCGCTATCATTTATTCCATGAAATTTTTCCAAGTGACAAGTGATATGTGAGAACAAATCCATAGATACCATAGAAATTGATTAGGTTCTAAATATAAGGATGTGATTTGTACCTTTTTTGTTTGAGGCACACCATGCGTATCAAAAAACTACTCCATCTAGAGTATCCATGTGATTGGATCGTTTCCATCAAAATTTATTATATTGATCTTGGAAAGTGGTTGGTCTTCAACCCAAAGCTAGAGTTTTTGTAGTCTTGATTTATGTTCCTGATGTTTTCTTCATGAATTTCATGGGATACATTTTCACTTTCAGGTGGCCTTTCTATTAGAAACTTTTTCAACCCTTCCATGATATCCTCTTTTAAGCCATCCATATTAGTATACATCATCACTTCTAGCTTATATTTAGTTCAATCCATAATCCATTGTAGTTCATCTTTTGTTACTTCCTTCTTTTGCAAATAATCTATGTACTTTCACATTTCTTCACCTTCATCAAGAGTCCAAGTAGGAATCTATGAGGGCTTATTTGGTGTAGAAGTTCCCTTTTTTGGGGGCATGTTCGCCAATTATCACTTCAAGGTAGGAATTCCTAATTGGCTTAGGCAGAGGTCCTCACAAACAAGTGAGTGTCAGGTGCTATAGCTCTTTGATATATGTGCAGGTTCCAACACTAGTACTCGACCCAATATATCAGGTAACTAACTAAGGAGGATTGACAATGCCCTTAGCCGTACTATCTGACTACCCAAGTACTAGAGAATTATCTCCCCAAGTGTTGTTCTTGGTGTACTATAGAAATAAGAAGGAAAAATGGCTTACTCGATTTCTCTCAGGAATCTAGCGGTCTCCCAATATACACTAGGTATGCGGGAGCTCAAATCCGTAGTAGTTTTTTCTAATTAAAAATCATTTGAAAGGGGCCTTTCGATATACTCTAGGTACATGGAAGAACCACACAATCCCTAGGTTGTAGCACTGACAAGTAATGACAACTCCCATTTTTAAAGACGTCGGAATACGTCTATACCCAAAAGAACATAAGATTCTCCAAAATTTAATAGATACTCATTTTATCCCACTTTATTCCACTTTTTGAAACACCCCAATTGGATATTCTATTCAAAAGATATGCAAATTTTCAAAAAAAACATGCACCTTTGAAAACACTGATTTGGAGATTGTTCTGCTAGTTGAATTTTCTTCTTCTGTAGCTCTGTAATTTCAGCCCTTCTGAGTCTAAAATTTCTAACTCAGGTATCCTTATGTGTATTCTTTACAACCTTAGAGGTTAGACCAATATTGGATTCTCCCATACAATTTTATCATAACGTTTTGAAGATGTGTTGATTGTTTTCCCTTTCAGGAGAGAAAACTTGTACAGACTGCCATGTGTCACTATCTTCACTTCAGAAATAGAAATTCATAAAATTACAACTTCATTACATACCCTAACTAATGGAATAGGTTTCACTCCATTTGGAGGTATGTAGGTTCAGATATAACATTTTTCCCAAGAACATTTGTTTTAGACTCAAATCTAGACCAACCAAAAACCCTAATTTACTCGAGGACTAACTTTTAGAGTAAAATTAATCAAGGGATTAAATTTGTACACATGATACTTCACTATTCCTCCTTCTTACTATAAAAATTTAGAACCTTAAACCAAGCCAAAAAAAATTGTTCATGGAAATTACAAGACAACTTGTATCATACTAGTTTTAGGAGTAGTAAAAAACCCTAACCTGAACAAAAAGTGTCTCAAAAAATATAACAAAAACATATCTGAAATTTGGACCCACGTTAGCTATTTGTGTCTCCTCTACACCATAGAAATTCCATATCCTTAAACCTTCTAGAAAAAATGTTGGAGCGAAAATTCCAAGAAGACTTGTTTTGAAGAAGCCAATCTTGAGGATTGTCTAGCTCTGATACCAAATGTTAGGAACCAAATATCAAAATAGCATAAAAACCTCATAATAAGTACTCAATTCCTTGAAAAAGATAAAAATTCATATAATAAGCCTCTTCAAGGGGGAAACCTCCTTATACATCATATGATTCACAATTCCAAGATGATTCCAAATGAAAAGGTCTCCTTGGTATATATATAGGAGACTAGGAGGTGCAATTACAACTAATGGACCCAAGCCGACATAAATAAAATAACAATAATAATGAAATATTCCACAATTAAGGGGTAATGTGCCACGAATTAGGGATTAATAATGTTTATTTTGAATGAGGTATTTGGGTCAAATCCCCGACCAACTATTATTACTCTTTGATGAGATTGTTGAGCCTCACTCGATGTCCCCACCAGGTTAGGACCATAATCAGGTCAACGTCTTACCTTGTTTACCATCTATAGAATGTGGGGAAGTACACGAGGGTTTCCCATTATTTATTCCATCAGAAAAAAAAATATTATGATAGGAAAGGGTCAGGTGATGCTTCCCTAAGATCCCCTCAATGATAATAATATACTTGACAAAGGATTATCCTATCATCTAGTTGGTTTCCCTTTAATAGAATATTATTCCTAAGGAAGGGTTGTTTGTTCCTTCCTCAATATCCCCTCAAAGATAATACTACACTTGAGGAAGGATAGATCGACAATTCCTCAGTTTCATCTCAAAAAAAAATACTATGTTAGTGGAAGGGTCAACCAAAATTCCTAGGGTTTTGATTAGTTGATCCTTCACTAGAGTTCTCCTTGATAAGAATATGATTCTTGAGGAAAGGTCAACTAACCCTTCATTGGAATACAAATCCATGAGAATTCTATGCTAGAGGAACATTTGACCAAGCCTTTTTAAGAATGGACCTTGATGGGAATACTATTTTGGAGGAAGGGATGACAGACTCTTCCCTAGTCTTCTAGTTTATGATAATTATATAATAAGAAAAGGATCCACTAACTTCTCCTTGAGAAACCCCTCTATGAAAAATATATAGTAAAAGAAGAGTCCACCAACCCTTTTCTAGTAACCTATCTATGAGAATTATGTGTTATAGAAAGGGTTAGTCGAGGTCTCTTTGGTTAACCCTTCAAGAATTATATAGTTGAGAGGTTTTCATCCATACCTTTCCCAAGAGCCCCTTCAAGGATAATATAATGGTGAAGGAATGGTCATCCAACCATTCCGTAGGTTATCACTCTATTATAATTCTATGTTAGAGTAAGGGTTAGTTGAATCTTCCCTTATAACATCTTATTCTAAGAAAATACTTTTTTATTAGAAGGGTCATATAAATATTTGCATGGATCTCCTTTAATGAGAATATAGTTGAGAAATTTTCATCCATACCTTTCCCAAGAGCCCCTTCAAGGATAATATAGTGGTGAAGGAATGGCCATCCAACTATTCCCTAGGTTATCACTCTATAATAATTCTAGGTTAGAGTAAGGGTTAGTTGAATCTTCCCTTATAACATCTTATTCTAAGAAAATACTTTGTTATTAGAAGGGTCATATAAATATTTCCATGGATCTCGTTTAATGAGAATACTATATTTAAGGAAGTGTTGATTGACACTTATCCTTGCTTCCTTTCACTTTATTACTATTGTGGAGGAAGGGTTGATACAACATTCACCAAGATAAGTTGGAGAGGATGATTGACACCACCCCAAGCCAACTTTGATGAGAATAATGTGTTGGATGAAGGGTTAGTTTCAAATTATTGTATTTTTTCATCAACGACAATATAGTTCCAAAGGCAATATTAATAAACCCTTTCAAGGGATCTTCCTCAATGAGAATATTATACAAGAGAATGGTTTCACTAACCCTTATTAGATGAGAATATTATGTTGGAGTAATGGTTGGCCAATACTCACTTTAGATTCCACTTTATTATTATTATTATTATTATATATATATATATATATATATATATATATATATATATATATATATATATATATATATCATCGAGAAAGGGTCAATGATCCTTTTGTGAGATCTTGCTCAATGAGAATACTATGTTGTTTGAAAATCCATATGAATATTTTTTTTGGCTCTTTGTGAATGGGAATACTATGTTCAATGAAGGTTCATCCAATATTTAATAGATACATATTTGAAAATTGTGCTATTGATGAGGACGGTTTAGATGGCATTTTCTACGGTTACAACTTGATTTTAATACTATGTTTGATGAAAGGTTGATTAAAAATTCCCCTAACCCCCTTTGACAAGAATACCATCCTAGAAGAAGTGTTGATTGACCCTTCCTAGGCTTGGGAAATTATGATAATACTATGTTGGAGGAATGTTTTCTCAACCCTTCTATGGACTCTCCCTAGATGATAATATTATATTAGAAAACAATCTGGTAGACCCTTCTCGAGTCTCACCCCAATGATAGTATTCAACTAGATGAAGAGTTGATCAATCCTTCCCTTGGATGAGAATACAATACTAGAGGATGTGTCAACCATTCCTTCCCTTTACTTAAGGATTATAACCCAATGTCCCATTAAACCCCAACAAAATTACCCCTATGACACTAATTACTACCATCTAATAAAAACAAAATTCTATCCATTTTACAAACCCTCCCAAGAATCTCCAATTTTTTTCCACCTCATCACTACCAACATATCCTTCATACCTCTCCTCTCACATATATTATTGTCACTATAGTTGTTATCAAACAACAATCCCATCCATGAACAAGTGACCAAATCGCAAAGAGATCTAGTAAATGCTAGACCCCAAATATACAAGATCACACTCACTAATGAAAGACTAGAAGTAGCTATGACAAATTACTTTATGTGTTATTTCTATTTAATAGATAATTTTCACCTAATTATAAATTCTCCTGGATTATGGTAAGTATTTTCTTCATGATTTTGTTGTTTTCATTATTCTTATGAGTTATTGGTTGACTTGGAGAAGGATCTCAAATTCATATATCCCTAGGTGGTAGGGTTTGATTCAAGGTTTATGAATCAATCAAGGTTTTAGAAACCATTTATTTGACATTTACCTTATGAAAATAAGATATTTTAAGTTAGTATAGGTTATTTGCAAATTTTCAAATGTTATGGTTGTATTATTTTGACTCTATTTTGAATATATATTTTGGGGAAGAGGGGTATACCACGAGGTGTTCCTTGAAACAAATTTGTATATATTAACAACTACACAACTAGATATCATCCCAAGAAACTTTTAGCACCTCTATAGCTTGGTAAATAAAATCACTAAATTAAGTGGAGATATTTATCATGCCTTATATATAATCAATTGAAAGGAAAACAAAAAACCTCTCTATCTCTATATATAAGTTAGGATTACTTATAGTCTCATGGAAGGAAATGGGGTTGCTAGTTCCCAATGTAGTCTTAAAGTAATATTTGTTATCATACATAGAATTCTAAAATTCAAGATCACTTTTTTCATTATCCATGTAAATTACAATATGTTTTCCCCAATGAAATATAGTGCGTCCTTAGTGTCAATAGATACACTATCTTCCCCCAATATGTTCACATGTATTCTTATAAATATGTTTAAGATCAACCTAGTGTCAATAGATACACTATCTTCCCCCAATATGTTCACATGTATTCTTATAAATATGTTTAAGATCAACCTAGAGAAAGGAAATAAAATCATGTTATATTATGTAGATGAAGAGATCAAAATAGAAATGTATATTTTTGGATTCGTGAGATAACTTATTCAATAAGATTAATATACTCTATGTGAATGTGTTAAAGAAATATAAACCAAACAAGAGAGCTAGAATTAATTAACCAGAAAGTAAGAAATGGAAATCACAAACAATACATAAAGATTTACCCTGGAAACCCTTAACTAGGAAATCCAACAATATTTGAGCAAATACCACTCCTTTGTTGTTTTATTCATTCATCAAATACAGAGTTGCATGATTAACATTGGTCCACACCTAACACACGATTCATCATCCTACTCCCTTTCTTAGCACAAGAAAAACTCTGCATACAATTAGCTTACATATTCATGATCATTACATATATTATCTCATAATATTAACCTCAAAAAGTATTACATAACACCATATTTATAGGAATATACAACATGTACAACCGTAATTCATGGCACCAAAAATGGTCAAAAATCCAATAATATGATTGGTTGTGACCCTTCGAACATTAGGATTTTTCTATAGGTTTTTAACACTAGTCAAACACCAGTCAACTACTAACTAGTTGACTACCAGTCAGATACAAATCAAGCATCCAGTTGATATCCAATCAGTCACCCTATCAGCCATCTAGTTTACCTCTATTTATATATTGATCAAATTATCTAGTTGGGTTATCAACCATTTGTTCACCATCAACTCGACTTAACCATCCAATTGATTCATTATGAGGCAATCATCCTCGACTAGCCAGTTGAGTGAATAAGTTTCCACTACAAAGAATATAAATTTCCAACATTCTCCCAATTGTTGTCTTCTTTTTAGAAACAAGAGAATCTAAACTTTTGTTCATTGAACCAGGGTGAAAATTAGCAATACCTCTCTACACCAAGAGAACTTTAGTGCACTCATATAATCGGTTAAAGAGTCTTGAATGTTTTCCAAATTATTCTCCTTCTCTAGCAGCACTTTCTTGCTTTCCACCATGTCTCTCACAAAATGGAATTGTACATCAATAGGCTTTGTCCTAGAATGGTAATATGGGTTCTTTTCCTAGAAAATTGTGATCTAACTATCATAATTTATCTGCAATGATTATTTTTGAAACCCAATATTTGAACAAAATATATGCAATAAAAATATTTCCTTGTTGGAATGGGTGGCTTCCATTTATATAGCTTCTATTTTAGACAAGGATACTACCACCTTTCTCTTGCTCATCCATTTCATTACTCCATCGAACATATTAAACACATATCCACTAGTCGACCTTCACCAATCAACATCACCAACCCAATCAACATAAAAAAATCCATGACTATTCACTTCCCTATCAATTTCAGGTTTCCCTTGGTAATATATCACATACTATGTTGTGCCACACAAGTACATAAACACTCTCTTAACAATAATATAGTGCTCTTTCCTAGATGTCCACTTACTCAATGATCCCACTTACTAGAAAATATATGGTCAACTGCATACCATTATATACATCATACAACCAATATATCTAGCTAGGGAACACATTCCATGTCTTTTATTTCTCCCTGTGTCATTGGGGAATCTTCAACAATTAGTTTTACCCCTACGAGAATATGTACCTTGACCAATTTTCACTCCTACATGTTAAAATGTTCTTAGACTATTTCAACATACTTCCACTAATATAACAAAAATTTTATAATTGTTTGATCTCTCTTAATCTCCATTCCCAAAATGAAGTCACTAGCACCAAGATCCTTCATGTTGAACTTGGAGGATAGTTGCAGATTCACCTCCTTTATAGAATCCATGTTTTTTGCAACAAGCAATATGTCATTGACATACAATCCTACATAGATGAAACGATGATCTTGTTTCTTGGAATACACATAGTGACCAAACTTTCTTCTGACCAAATGATAAAATGAGGATGTACATGTCAAAACATTTGTACCACATCCTTGGTGATTAATTTAGTCTATAAAAATATCACTTCATCTTTCACAACAACTCTTTCTTTCACTTTACTACAAATCCTTTAGGTTGCTTCATGTAGATTTGTTCTTCTGGATCCCCGTGTAGGAAAAATCTATTCACATCCATTTTCCCTATTTCAATATGAAATCAAAATACATTATTACTTTAATGGAATTTAATTTCTCAAAAAGAGAGAAAATATCACCAAAGGAGACTCCCTTGACTTGGGAATACTCTTTCACTACTAGTAAAGCTTTGTATTTATATACTTGAACTATTGTTCTCAACTTCTTTTTGAACACCCACTTGATACATATGGGTTTTATTCCATTAGGTAGATTGGACAAATCCAATTTGTCACTCTTATGAAAGGATTCCATTTCTTCAACCATGTCCTCCTTTGTAACGACCCTATCGTTACGACAACAAGCGACGTACAACAGGTCACAATATTTTTTTTTCCTTTTTTTTAGCGTTGCATTAGGAAATTAAATCTAATCAATCTAAAAAGGAACATGAGAATCATTGGCATAACACATCATATACCACCTTACATCCCAGGTGCAATGGCAATGTCTACTTAAATTTAAGGCGCACGATTAAATCAATCATTGAATTCACCATATACAACATCATTTTCAAGGTACTCTCATGATCTAAATGCCAGACTAACAATTTCACTTATCGATCAATGCGCGCAAGAATCCAATCATCGAAACCATACAACAACATTGCGATGATAGCATTAGTAACTAAGGCATAAAAAAAATATGCGTCAACTTAGTCCATAGCGCAAGAAACGTAACGACTACTCCTGAGCATAGTCCAAGGTGCAAGATAAACAATTTCTAAACCATTATACATGACATAAATACATAAGAGAATTTGTTTCCTTGCATGTTTAAAAGTTGTGTTTCCTCTCTCTCTCTATATATAATAATCTATTTTTAAGGTCACGGGTTAGTATGATGGTTTACTATTTAATAACCTTCTCCACAATATGATCATACTATTATCTTGACACAATGTTAGATTTTAGAGTATGTATGATTAACTTTATATTATGGATTAATTGAGACAATGACTTAATTCCTAAAGTCACAATGCAATTCCAATCAAAACTTGAGTGATTCCTACACTGCCTCTAACATCTTTATGAACCTCTTTACTTTATGAAGTTTTCCACCTTCTACATGAATATTTTTTTGGATACATATATTGTGAATAAATCAATAATTTTTTTATTGGTAAGTGTTTATTTATAAAACTTTCTTGGTATAGGGATATGACATACCAATATTGAAGTCCTTGTGCAATAATAAACCCTATGTTTTTAAATTAGTAAAATTAGAAACAAATTGTGAAATCTCAATGAAAAGAGTTAAAAATTAAGAAAACATGGATTCATTTTCAAGTTAAAACCTTTGGACCACAGACACATTAGGGATATTAACGATGGAATTGTAACTAAAACCATACATTCCATTCCAAGGTATACTAGATGCATTTATGAATAATTTTTGATGAAAACTCGGTACAAAATAGTCTTGGGTATAATGTACAAAAAACTAGGATATAAATTTAGTAATGTAAAAAAAATGACTTGGGTCTAAACTGCAGCAATAGGAGATTTAGAATAAAATAACTCATGTCTAGAGAAAAGCCAGATCAACATTCCCGACGTTCATAGTCATCAAATTCGGATTTTAAAGTTGAGCTCGGGAAGATTGCGTATCTAAATAACAATTATATAATTAAACAAGATCCGCAAGGTAGGGCACGCAGTTGGGTGTTACAGAGTTAGACTCAGGTCCCTCTATATATTTTTTAAAATATAAACTGAAAAAATCATAAAGGGAACGATGTTTTATCAGACCAAAAACGTGGAGGTAGACGCCTAACCATCATGAGTGGGGCCGCAAATTCGTTAAGGTGGGAGGTAATCTCGTTGGGATACCACTGTCAAACGCAGAGGAAAAATAGACCCTCTATAAGCTGAGGACGAGATGGGGGAGAGAATCACAGAGATGACTGTCAAATCGCTGGGAAAGGACTCTCAAGCACCTAATCTATGGAGGATCGAGACATAAATGGCCAAAATCACTGCTACGGTATTAAAACTCGTGAGCGTTCGACTGAAATCGGGCAGCAAAAACGTTGGCAATAAAAAATTGGAACCGCTGCTACAGGAAGGAATTTCAGGGGCAGTCCACATGATTTGTTCCATACCACCTTCTGGAGGATCTAGAAATCCTTGTCGACAAAGAAAAATGCATACAAGCTTATGGATGAAAACTGGAGGCAAATACGAGGTAGTGAGATGCGATTTTCTTCATCGTTACTTCCGTAAAGATACAACGCACGAAGGAACCAGAGAAGGCGTACAGTCTGCCTCCAAACTACATCAAAGAAAATACATGAAAGGCCCGATAATCAATTGATATTGATAAGGCATGGGATTTGATGTAAGGTATAAATCATTGGGAGGCAGGGGTGCAGGTTTGATGATCGCAAGAAAGAAAAAACCTTCATCAAGCTTCATTGTCATCTTGGATTAAAGGAGAATCTCCTCAGGTTGGGAAAAATACAAGTTTAACGACATTTCTTGTCCAAGTTCAAGATCGGGTAGCACACCCACCGCGTCACTTAACATTTTGGTTTAAATAGTGGGAAAATCCCCGGTTAGATTAATGCCACTGTCATCAGAACATGGGTTTGGGTTGCGACATAACATTAATAACAGAAAAGTAAAATGAAAAGATAGTTAGGACCAGAAGGTTTCATGAACAGAGAGAATACGCTGCCATAATCATCTCAACTCAGTGAAGAGAAGGATATGAGATATAAAGACCATATCTTCTCTTTTGTGCACCAAAATTGCCCATAATGCAGTCATAGATATCCAAAATTGATAATTTGTGAAGCAAGAAATGCAGAGAGAAAGAATAGAACATAAAACAATATATTAGAATGTAAGAAGAAAGTACAATGAGAAGAGTTAACGAAGAAGTTCTGAAGAAGTACTATGCAAAGGGAAATAGCTGAGCTAAATAGACTCAAGCAAATCAAAAATAGAAAGTACAGCTGGCCAGGACAGCTAGCAGTGTATAGTCAGCCTGTTGAGGTTACATTATATTTAACACTCCCTCTTAAACTCAATAGTTACAAACATCAGCACTGATTATGCCTAAGTGTTGTCTTTGAAAATCAAAAACCGATTTTCCCAGTGGCTTTGTAAAGATATCAACAAGCTGATCTCGAGAACCACATAATTGTAATACAATATCCCCATTATTGACTAGTTCGCATATGAAATGAAAATGAGTGTCAATGTGTTTGCTTTTCTTGTGAAACACGTGATTTTTAGATAAAGCAATTGCTGAAGTATTGTCACAGAAAATAGGAGTTGGATCATTTTATGTATGTGACATATCTTGCAATATTCTTTTCAGCCACACAACTTGACAAGAAGCTGAGGTAGCAGCGACATACTCTGCCTCTGCAGAAGATATTGAAACAATTGGTTGCTTCTTTGATGCCCATGAGATCAGGTTCGTGCCCAGTTGAAAAACATGTCCAGATGTGCTTTTCCTGTCATCTAGGTTGCCTGCAAAATCACTGTCTGTGTAACCAGAAAGGTGATTGCTATCAGATTTAGTGTACCATAAGCCAAAATTGAGAGTTCCTGCAACATATCTCAGAATTCGTTTCACCATTTTCCAATGAGAATCTTTGGGGGATTCCATGAATCTGGAAACAAGGCTGGCTGCATACATAATGTCAGGCCTAGTTGCTGTAAGATACAACAAACTGCCTACTAAACTTTTGTACAGGGTAGGGTCCACTGTAGGGCCTTCATCATTCTTGCTCAATTTTGTGCCTAGGGGTATAAGGGTTTCTGTTGGATTGCATTCTTCCATGCAAAATCTTTTGATGATGTCTACTGCATACTTTTGCTGATAGACAAAAATGTCTTTGGTTAATTGATCAGACTCAATCCCTAAAAAATATTTCATGATGCCAAGATCTGTCATCTCAAACTCAGATTGCATGGCATGTTTAAAATTTGTTAAATCAAGATTTCCAGTATAGATCATGTCATCAACATATACACATACAATCAAAATTTTACCGTGCTGATCTGTTTTGGTGTAAAGAGTTGGCTCATTTTGGCTTCTGCTCAAACCACTTTTGATCAGGTAAGTATCAATTCTGATGTACCAAGCTCTTGGAGCTTGCTTTAAGCCATACAAGGCTTTCTTCAACCGATATACTTTGGTTGGTTGTTCTTGGACTTCAAATCCAGGTGGTTGATCAACATAAACTTCTTCTTCTAAGAAACCATTCAGGAATGCTGACTTGACATCCATCTGGTATACTTTCCATTTGTGTTGGGCTGCTATGGCCAATAGAGTCCTTACAGTGTCTAGTCTTGCTACTGGAGCAAAAATTTCACCATAATCAGTACCTGGTTGTTGTGATAATCCTTTGGCAACAAGTCTTGCCTTGTGTTTTTCAATCTTCCATTTTTCATTGAGTTTAGTTTTGTAAATCCACTTGACACCAATACTCTTCTTGTGAGTTGGCAAATCAACAAGATCTCATGTCTTGTTCTTCTCAATGGAGTCAATTTCTTGGTTCATGGCTTGAACCCAATGTGGCTCCTTAGCTATTTCCTTAAAAGATGTAGGTTGACATGACATTAAAGCAAAAAGGTTGTGTTGTTCAAAGTCGTCCAATTGCTGATGGATTTCTCTCAAACTTTGAGTTCTCTGATTTTGTGGTTCAGAGAATGATTCTCTGCTGGAAGTTGAATTATCCTAAGAATTCTTCAGGTTGTCTTTGTACTTGCAATCTTGGAAGAATAGTTTGAGGTACTTGTTGTCCTGAATTTTCTGCGTTTTCAGAACTTGGCAGCAATGGATTTTGACTGTCCATTTGTTGATTTTCCAGAAATTTTACATCTCTGCTGAGAATTAATTTCTTTGAGATTGGATTGTAAATCTTGTAAGCTTTAGATGTTTCACTATATCCAGTGAAAATACATTTTGGGCTTCTGTCATCAAGTTTCTTCCTTAATTCGGAAGGTATGTGAGTGTATGCTATGCATCTGAATGTCCTTAGATGCACAACATTGAGCTTTGTCCCACTCCATGCTTCTTGGGGGACTTTCATCTTGAGTTTGGTGGTTGGAGATCTATTCAAAAGATAAACTGAGCATGCTACTGCTTCAGCCCAAAAACTATTTGACAAACTTTTCTCTTTGAGAAGTGTTTTTGCCATATTCATTATTGTCTGATTTTTTCTTTCAGCCACTCCATTTTGTTGTGGAGTATACCTGGTTGTTGTTTGCTTGATAATGCCTTGTGATTTGCAGAAATTTGCAAATTCTCTGGAGTTTTATTCTCCTCCTCCATATGACCTGAGTGCTTTGATATATTTGCCACTCTATTTTTCAGCTTCTGCCTTGAATTCTTTGAATTTTGCAAAAGTTTCAGACTTGTGTCTGAGAAAATAGATCCATATTTTTCTGCTAAAATCATCAATAAATGTTAGAAAGTAAAAGCTACCACCTATTTACTATGTTTGCATTGGTCCACATAGGTCAGTGTGAACAAGTTCAAGATGTTGTTTGGCTTGATTTGATGACTGTGGAAAACTAGTTCTCTTATGTTTTCCAAGTATGCAAGACTCACATGGGGGAATTTGCTCTTTAAAGATAGGAAGACCTTTGACCATGGAGTTCTTCTGAAGAAGACTTAGAATCCAAAATAGTAGATGTCCAAATCTTGTATGCCAAACCATTGTTTCATTCAGGGTTGATGCACTTTGTGCATATGGTTGAATCAGATTTGCAGTTCTGAGTGTAAGGGGAAACATCCTATTCAGAGTCATATGGATTTCAGAAATCAATTTTATGGTAGGGCTTTTGTCATATATTTTGCAAGATGCTCCCTCAAAAAGTACCTTATAGCCATGTTCAATGAGCTTTCCTACACTTAGCAAATTATGTTTCAGATCTGGATCATGATAGACATTGTTTATGTCTTTCTTTACATTCTGTTTAGTAAGAATATGAACAGTTCCTTTTCCTTGAACTTTGACTAAAGAATCATTTCCAAGTGTAATATCAGATGAGAGTGAAGAATCAATGCATGAAAGTAAATCTTTGTTACATGTCATGTGATTGCTGCAACCACTCTCCAGCAACCAGAGATCTTTAGGTTGTTGTTCAATCTTGTGGCATGAAAGAAACATACCTCCTGAGTTTTCTCCCGTATGATTTGACACATGTGCTCTGCCTGAGAGTTGATCTGCTTGCTTCTTCCTGTATTCAGATTCATAGTGCCCATACTTTTTGCAGTAATAGCATCGTATGCTTGATTTCTCATTTGATCTTCTCCCTCTGCCTCTTTGAGGTTGAAAACTCTGATTTTGATTTTGTTGTCTGTGTGCTTGGAAGTGTTGATTTGATTGTTGTTGTCTGTGTCCTCCACTGGAATGAGGATTTATGTGACTACTCCCTCTTCCTTGGTGATCTCTGCCTCGCCCTCTGCCTCTCCCTCTGCTGAAGGAGAATTGCGTTTTGAAAGAATTGGCGATTGACTCATCTGTGATATGGAGTCTGGTCTCATGTGTCACTAGAGAACCAATTAGGTCATCTGTTGAAAAACATGACAGATCCTTGGATTCAAGGATTGTTGTTACAACCATTTCAAATTTATTTGGTAAACTTCTGAGTATTTTCTCAACAATGTGTTGATCAATGATGGTTTCACCAGTCAATCTAATCTGTTTCACGATGCCCATGACTCTGGTCATGAACTCATCCACATTTTTGGACTTTGTCATCCATAGAGTCTCGAATTGCGTGCTCAAGGTCTACAGTTTAATTGTTTTGACCTTGTCATTTCCTTGGTAGGAAGATTTAAGGATGTCCCAGGCTTGCTTTGAAGTACCAGTGCCAGTGATTTTTGAAAAAATCGAGTCATCCACATAATTTTGAATCCAAAATTTAGCTTTATTTTCTTTGTTACTCTGCATTGCCTGAGCAATTTTCTGTTGATTAGTCATGGCAGACAGGTCTGTTGGATCTGGTTCCACATATCCATGATCCACTGGATCCCAACACTCTTATGCTTCCAAGAAAGATCTCATCCGAAGAGAGCAAAACTCATAGTTCTTTCCAAGAAGAATCGAACCCTGAGTTAGTCCTAAATTGCTAGATGTCGCCATATTTAAAGAATTTAACAAAACAGAAAAAAAATTCTTACTTACCTGTCTCCTGCGTGTAATTTGCAGTGACTTTGGAACTCTGCAATTCGAGATTTCGTGAGTTTTGACTTCGGGATTTTTGGCTTCGCGATTCTGTCCTCGGGACTTCGTTATACGAGTCCTCCGAACTCTTGTCACTCCAACCTCCGATCGTCGAAATGTTGAAGAGGGATTAATGGCCTTAGATTGGCCCTTTGTCTCCAAACAATGTGACCACACGCCTAAAGGTTAAACTGTTGCTGGCTTTTCGCGAATCGGAGAATAGCAATGCCTTTGTCAGTTCTCTGTCCCTCAAATCACCGAAATCCGAAATATCCTGGCGCTAACGCCTTTTCGGGATTTCACGTTTTGGGACTTCAACAGTTTTGCTGCGATGATCCTGGGTCCTTCGGACTCCCGGTATGCGAAATGCCGAAATTTCGCCTTTGGACAATTCAACGGTCCAGATCTTCCTGTGATCTGACGGCCCAGATCCTTTCGGGATTTTGGGATTCTGGGTTTCGCGACTTTGCGAACCCTGATAGCGAGCTCTTCTGACTCCTTGGTTCCCCGATCTCTGATTTACCAAAATGTCGAATTGGCTTCAAGGATCAATGATCCTCGTTGATTTGAGATCAACGACTCAGATTTTTTCGGACATTCATGTATCGGTATTTCGCAACTCTTGAGTTCACGATTTTGGGTTTTGGGACTTCCTATTTTTCGATGTCGAGAACCTCTAGCTTCTCGATCACCCGATCTCCGAAATGTCAATGTCCCTTTCCTTTTGGGACTATCCCCGAAGGCCTAGATTGTTGCCACACATCCCCTTAAGATAGATGGTCCTCGTCGTTTCGCGATTTCGCGACTTGTGACTCCAAATCCTCTGTCAAGTTGAAACCCCGGTAGCCGAGATGTCGACGGTTTCCTCGATCTTCGCCACGTGTCCGAATGAATGGATGGCTGTGATCTTTTCAGGATTTTGGGAATTTTTCCGTGGAGTGTCCCGACCTTTCGTCAACAAGACCTCCGATATCCCGAACTCCGAAATGCCGAAATGATGGCACTTGGATCTGCTGCCACCTGTCCTCTGAGATGGATGGCTCACAATCCTCTAAGGATTTCGCGATACGTGATGTCGGGATTTCGCGTATCGGGGTTTTGGAGAGCAGTCTCCTTCACTCATCCAACTCCCGATCCCCGATTTTGCGATCGGATCAGATCGACGACTCATGATCTATCTTGATCCAATGGTCCAGAATAACTCGTGATTTTGCGATTCACGAATTCTCACGGCAGTCTTATGACCTTTACACCTTGTGAGTCAGAAAAATATCGAGATCTTGTCACATGTCTCTTGATGGACGGTCCAGATGATTTCGGGATTTCACGACTTAACAAGTCAAAATTTCTCCTGTGCGCTCCAGAGGACTAAAGCTCATGCACTTTCTCGCGGATCCAATGGTTGTCAGTCCTTTGTGCAAAATCTAAGAGCTAAAATTCTTTTGCCTTTTCCACTCTCTCCTTGTCCCTTCTGAACTGGATTTCCACTTCAGATCTTTTCGGAGGACGGATCTTACTGCTGCCATGGCTATTCTTTGCTCCTCTGACGCGATCTTTGTTGTATTTGAAAGAATTTTCTCCTGCGGAAGAAAAGTTCGTGATTCTTTCAAAGAATTGAAAGAATTTCACGAGTTATTTGAAGCTTGGCGTTGTCTGCTGCAATCTTTGATGGATTTGAGATAATTCTCGTAAATCTTTAAACGATTCTGCCTTCTGTAGGAATCTTTAACGAATTTGAACGAATTCTTCGAGTTCTTCAAATGTTCCTACGTCCTGCAGCTCATCTTCGTGAATCTTTTATGAATTTGGAAATTTTGCAAGAATCTTTACTGTTTCTCCATCTGCATTCTTTTCTTCCTCAATATTTTGAGCATATAGCGCTCTGCTTCCTCACGTGAGATTCTTACGCTGATCTTTTGAGAGTATGAACGAACAACTCTCCAATCCTTGTGAAAAAGTCTGTGTCACGTGCTCTCAAGATCCATGTAAGCTCTGCGTTGTTTGAGGATCATGTTGCTCTCCAGCCTATGTGAAGAGGCTTACTACTGTAGCTCTGATACCATGATAAATTGTGAAGAAAGAAATGCAGAGAGAAATAATAGAACAGAAAACAGTATATTAGAATGTAAGAAGAAAGTACAATGAGAAGAGTTAATGAAGAAATTCTGAAGAAGTACTATGCAAAGGGAAATAACTGAACTAAATAGGCTCAAGCAAATCAAGAATAGAAACTACAGTTGGCCAGGACAGCTGGCAGTGTACAGTCATCCTGTTGAGGTTACATTATATTTAACAAAAATGGCCTAAATTATAACCAATATTTTTTATGCTAGATTGTGCACAATCCATCATGCCATTCATACTAACACAGTAAATTTCTTCAGGCCACAACACGCAACTTTGCTAGCTTGTTCACAACCATGGAAGGCAATCCCAAACATAGCATAACATAAATTTGAACTAGTTTCTTCATGGATCACACTTCATAAAGAAAGGTTCGCGATGTTGTGGCATGTCCTCCATTAAGTTAAATATTGCATTAATTTAACATTACGGTTGAACCTTGAATTAAAGAGAAAAAAGAGAATCGAATATCAAAGGAGTAGGTAAGTTGGCTGGAAAGCCAAAAACGTTGAAACCATAACTTCGGAAATAAGAAAAATGCATCCAATCACAAACTAGTTACTGGCGAAACAAGAAGGTGCAGAGACAAAATGAGTTCACAAGCTGAGTGAACAAGAGGTAAACACCCAAGCACAAAGAGTAAGCAGAACTCCATGACAGTGAAGAAAAGTAGGCAAACTTTAAATTAACCACAACTTCTTCATTATCAATCAATCCACACAAAAATAAGTGCACACGCATCCAGCTTCAGGGAGCCATTACAATTTTTATCAACATATAACTTCACATCCTTTTTTTTTAAAACAACTTTCAATGCAAAATTTAATACGTGTACCATAACCGAAGGCACAGAATCTGATGTGGTTATCTCGTGCTTTCACTTCGTCCAACTCCTTCTTGCTAACCGTTGATACCTCACTAGTACCTCCAAGCAATGGTAGGGGTAATCTTCTTCCCCCTGAGCCGCCCGAGCCGCAAAGGGGCCGCAGACACAAACCAGAGAAAACAAGATCCCAGTTCTCCTCGCAAGGTCGAGCTACCACTCTCTATTTGAGCTGGGTATCCCAACTCCCACAAGAAAAATCAATCAAGAGTAAAATCCGAAAGCATAAACTTATGCATACCAGATGTGCCCCATTCCCCTCCTCCACCATTTATTTTATAGAGTTTTGTTAGTGAATTTTTTCCAAACTCACATTAAATTCTTTTTATTAATTTATTATTAGGAAAATTCTACCCCGTACACTTGTCCCCCAATCCCTTTGTTGCACCAGAAATTATTTAATTAATTAATTTAAAATGCCAATTTCCCTCACCCACCTAGAAGAATTCCTAAAAATGCTCCTCGATGTCCCTGTATTCCCTTATATTCCCTTTAATGACTGACGTATTTCTTAAAGCTTAGTTGAGATCGAAATTAGAAAGTTCTCTAGACTAGATTCTCTTCTATGTTCCACATTCCTTTTGTATTTAAGTTTCCCCTTTTTGGTCTAAGTTCTAAATTAGCAGGTTTTGTATTTAGCCAAGATTTAATCTTTTAAATAATTTAATCCTCCATTAAATATTTTATTTATTTATTTAATTTTCAACCCCATTTTCTTCATCCCCCCTTTATCACTTTCTTAATTAATTTTAGTTCTCAAGACCTACTTAGACCTAGGCTTTAAATTCTTTAGGCTCAACAAAAAATGTTTTTAAGGGAAATTTATAATTATTATTCTTTACTCATGTAACATTCATTTTAAGGTTGACCAAGTCCTAAGGAGACATAGTTTTCTAGGTACTAAGGTCCATTAACTCACTAGTGTTAAAAATCATGACGTGCCCTTCAAGATGCACTACATTCTCCAAGGGTGCCACTCCCGTGCATTCATGTTTCATCTACATGACATTCCCTTCAAGACGCACTACGTGCTCCAAGGGTGACACTCACCTTTTGAATGATTTTGGTGGACGTCAAGCCATTGGATTCAATACTCCATTAGGTGACCTTATGGGAGACTAAAGGCCTCTAAGGAATAAGAACCATGCCTTATTTCATGCCCCTTATAATCTTCATGAGAGAATGTCTCAGTCCTCCCTCACGAAATCGTGGATCTCTCGAAATAGGTAATCGTTAACCTATAGTTCGAGCCATGACAAGAGAGCTATTAGGTTGTGGCAGGGATGCTGCCACATCTCTACCACAATATCTCAGGTTGTCGTGCATGACCCCTTTACTCAAAATGTGAGTCTGATTAGCAATATATCGTCAGCCTGCATCCATCAACAAACATGTCAACGATCGATAAACAACATCATATTATATTAGTCATATGTCACATATGAAATAAAAAAAATACAAAAACCATAAACAGTCCACTCCCTCACTTGATCTGGAGTCCAAGGAGATCCATTGATTCCATCGAAATCCTCAATATATCAAGAGTCCTCCACACTCAGGAGAAACCATTCAATAACACATGTCTATACATAATAACCTAACATAACATCATAAATCACAATCTCATCATCACAATCCATAAGTGATGCAGTCACTCATATAATGAACTGGATCACTTGCACGTAAGTTTCCTCAAAGTATAAGTCAAATAAGAAGTGCGCACAAGAGAAGGATGTTACATACACCCCCTCTTGTTTCAAACCTCATCCCGAAGTTTCACGATATACAAATGAAAAAATAAAGTATCTGACAATATCTAAATGTCTAGTTATCAACAAAAGGAAACTGTTGACACATATCATGTGCGTCTTCCCAGGTAGACGAGTGTGGACTATAATCGTCCCACTATACCTTCAACTAATCGATAGTTCGACGCCATAGCTATCGAATGCGATGGTCTAGAAAGCGGATTGGCTCCGTCATGAGTGCACCCTCGCCCAATCATCCACCAAGAACTCAAGTCAATAACATGCATAGGATTACTGACCTAAAGTCGCACATAGAAACAAGATCAATATCGAGAAATGACTCAAGAAATGAGGCACATTTATCTGTTAGGCCCTTCATAATTATGGTCACACGATGCACATCGGAAAAACCCTTTTGTCGATATTGCACTTTTTCCAACCCTTTTTAGTATTGCTTGTACTTGTTCTTCCATTTCTTGTATTTCTTCTGGTCCTACCAGGAGTCCATCCTCGAGTCTATCCTAGCTCAAAGGCATATGATATGGTCACCCATAAAGAAACTGAATGATTCCATCTTAACGATACCTTGATGGTTATTGTTGCACGCAATCTCGACCAACAACAAGAACTATCCCCAACGTTTCTGTTGGTCCCAACACACACATATGAAACAAAACCTTCAAAATTTGGTTTGTTCCTCAGTCAGTCTGTCTACCTCGGGGACGTGCTGCACTAAGGTTTAGTGTCATTCCCAGGGTGTTTTTGGAAACTCATCCAAAATTGTCTTGCAAACATTGATTCCCTTATCGAATAGGATTCTTTTAGTACGTATGGCATTCTCAAAATCTTGGTGATATAAACTCTAGCTATGCCTGGCACCTAATGTTTCATACGCATGAGGAAAAGGGCGTGCACTCTTCGTCAGAGTGTCAACTATCATGAAAATATAGTCATGTCTCTTTGTCATTAACAATAATCCCAACAATAAAGTCCCTCAAAATGACCTCCCATTTCGATTCCAGAAAAGCATGTGGTTGTAGTTATCCTGCAGGATGTCTACATTCAGCCTTCACTCTCTGACGTCATAGACACCTCACTGTGTAGATGAACATATATTCTTTCACCTCTACAAGAATAATGAGGGATTAAGGTCTTCCCTCATCCTCGCGACTTCAATATGAGCCAAGTACACTGCTCTATGAGCTTTGTTTAAGATTAATCACTCAATTTTTCATTGGGACATAAGTAAATCCGGTTATTATATCTCATTAATTCGTCATTGTCCATAGTAAATCCCTCAAATTTTTGTACCAACAAGGTGTCTTGTACGATAAATTCCTTAGCCTCTTTATGCTAGTCATCGTCACGTTGTAGTTAGAATCCTTTCACGTAGATTCGTCTTGAAGAGGTATCACCGAAAATATGTGTGGTCTCTGAATCAACGCATCAACCACTATGTTCATTGTTCCCTTTAAGTAGGTAAACTCGAAATCATTCTCTCTAAGAATTTCTGACCAACGCCTTTTTTCGCATGTTCAATTCGTCTTGCATAAAAATGTGCTATAAACCACAGTGGTATGTTCTTAGTTTGAATTTTCGTCTAATCAGGTAGTGTCTCCACACTCTCAGGGCATACACAATGGCCAATAACTCCAAATCGTTTGTCATGTAGTTCTCCTTGTGCATTCTTATCTTCCTTGAGGTGTAATAAATCACTCGAATATATTGCATCAAGACTCTGCCTAAGCCTTCCTTGGATGCATCAGTGCACACCCAGAAGTCCTCGTCCACGTCATGGAATTTTAGTATCGACATTGTCGTCAACAGCTCCTTGAGCCTTTGAAATGATTTTGTGCATTTCTTGGTCCACACAAACTTCTTTTTCTTCTTCTGCAATTCCGTAATCATATTTTTATCTTTGAAAAACCCTTGACGAACCGTTGATAACATCCATCTAAACCCACAAAGTTACATACTTCTGGTACGTTCGTTGGCACAGGCCATTCCATAATAGCCTCAACCTTTGTAGGATCCATAGTGATTCCTTCGCCATAGATGACATGCCCTAAATAATGAATCTTTGATGTATAAGACAAGCATTTCGACAGTTTCCCAAACAATTTATTTTCTCGTAGACCTACAGTACCAAGCACAAAATTTTGTCATGTTCTTCCATCATCCGAGAATATATCAAAATTTCGTCAATGAATACTTGAAAAAACTTGTCCAAGTATTAGCAAAACACCCCTTTAGTCAAGCTCATGAATACCCTTGCGGTGTATGCCCGTCCCTACGGCCAACGATAAACTCATAGTGTCTAAACCACATCTTTAAAGAAGTCTAAGGAATACAGTCCTCTTTAATTCATAATTGGTGATAACCTATTATTCAATCAATCTTGAATACATTGTCGCGCCTTTCATTTGATCAAGAAAATTTTCTATACTTGGCAACGGATACATGCTCTTGAATGTTTCCTCGTTCAAATATGGTAGTCAACACAGATTCTTTCTCGACCCATCCTTCTTTTGTATAAGAATAATAGGCATACCCTGAGGTGACACACTTGAACACAGAGTCCTAGGTCCAACAACTCCCTCAGTTGAATTTTCAACTCTTGTAACTCAGGGGTCGATGTCTGATAAGGTGTTCCTACTATCGTTTTGGTTCCATATTTTAATTCGATGGTAAAATCCATATTGGCTTCAAGAAGTGCACCTTGTAATTCTTTTGGGAATCACGGCCGCAAATTCCCATACTACCGAAAGGTTTTCTAGTCCCTTCACCATACCCTTTCCATTCAACGCAAGGATCGCATATAGCTTGCATCCCTTGCGCATGCTCTTCTGAAGATGTAGGGAAGAGATGAACCTTAGGGAAACTCCCTGGTTCCTTCCTACAATCGCAGTTCTCCATCCCTCATCATCAATCCATCTCAACCGCTTCATATTACCATTGAGTATTGTATCATGTGAGTCCCACCAGTCTGTACTGATCATGCAGTCATAAGATCTTAAGATCGTGACATAGGTCAGACTTTGTTACTTAATCCCTAGGTTAAGTGAAGGTTTGTACCCCTTTAATCAACCATCTGGTTGGCACCCAAATCCATTTCAATGAATCTAAACTCATCTCATTGAATGCCTTTACCTAAATCCCTTCAGTGTTGTGCTAGAAATAGATCTCTTTGTAGCACTGGGATCTAACCAAACTAAAAGTTTGGTTGGAAATGGTACCTGAAACCTTGAGCATAGTGGACTGGTGCTCGACCTGGCGATTATTCACTGCTGTAAGAATCTGATGGGCCTTTCCCTAATCTCAAACTATATTGGGTCCTGTTGATCCAGTCGCTCTGGTCCTCTCAACTAGAAAATCAAGATGGTAATGTGTCTCTCCACATGTACAACACTTGTATTCAGTATAGTACTCCTAGCCTAGAAGTAGAAGATGCTGGACTAACAGCCTAAGATCCTGATGTAATCTATTGACAAGCCTAACTGCGACTGTGGTTGACGGTCCCCTCTAAGGGTCTTTTGTTGAGGATCTAGTCGTCGTGGTGTCATGAACAAGGGTTCTACAGATGTATCTTGATACCAAGATGCCTTTTCTAGCTTGCATCTGATGTCACTGTGCATCGAATGTCATCATTCCAGAAAGTCTTGTAGGACTAAAGCCCTGACTCCCGCAATCAATTTCTTCTAAGCTATGAGGCCTACTAGACTATGTCGTGAAACAACTGAGGCATTTAGATCCGCACCTTCACACGAAAGTTGTAGTTAAGGCCGATCACGAGTTTGATGGTCTCTAGGTTTTTCCGTTTGTGATGCGGGGAATATCGAAGTAGATCCGCAAATATGGTCTTATAATATGACACCATACGACCACCCTGTCGTAAGGCGTTGAACTCATCAAGTCAGTGATCAATGAATTCCTCTGAAAAATACTTCTATAGGAACCCTTCCTCGAACCATTCCCATAACATGGCTTCAAAGACCATTTTTAGCTTAGGTAGGAGTGTCTTCCACCATAGAAGAGCACTCCCCCTAGCTGAAGATGGCCATGTAGACCTTCATGCTGGAGGTCGTAACCGCAAAGTGTGAAGAACATCGCCTTTCTCTCTAGCCATGGCTTGGCAACTAAGCCATCTGTGGCACTCGTGGACTCGAGAAAATTAACCCTCTTGAGTTTCCCATGAAATATACCAGTGTTATATTAGAGCGTTGTGGACCCTGAGGGGGTGCAGGTGCCCTGGCCTCATCTCAGTACAGATGGTTATTTGAGGCCTATGAAAATTCCTAGGAAGGACTTCGTCATACCATAAACATCACTTACATCAATCGACTCTCACCTAAGGACTTGTTCCTACCCTTGGGGGTTGGACTTCTGGGGCGCAGGCGCTTCTGGAGGCGTCACACCTCCCTCCCCAACATTATGTTGTCAATCTTTGCGGCGTCCTCTAATTTGTGAATACCTCAAGGACAGGTTAAAATTTTAATTAATGCTAAGTAATATTCAAGGGTTTAATTCAGTGGAAGGAATGACTATCCATATTTGCAGGGTTGAACCCTCTCTCATACCATATGTAATGACCCTGATGTTATGACAACAAGCGATGTACAACAGGTCACTATATTATTCTTTTAATTTTCCCTTTTTTTTAGCGTTGCATTAGGAAATCAAAACATCAATCTAACAAGGTGCACGGGAATCATTTTCATAACACATCATATACCACCTTACATCATAGGCACAATGATAATATCTACTTAACTTTAAGGCACATGATTAAATCAATCATCGAATTCACCACATACAACATCATTTTCAAGGTACACTCATGACCTAAATTCCAGACTAACAATTTCACTTATCGATCAATGCGCGCAAGAATCCAATCATGGAAATCATACAACAACATTGCGATGAGTGCATTAGTAACTAAGGCGTAAACAATTATCTGTCCACTTAGTCCATAGCGCAAGAAGCCTAACGACTACTCCTCAACATAATCCAAGGCACAAGATAAAAAATTTGTAATCCATTATACATGACATAAATCCATAAGCACACATGTTTCCTCGCATGTTTAAAAATTGTGTTTCCTCTCTCTCTCTATATATAATAATCTATTTTTAAGGTCACGGGTTAGTATGATGGTTTACTCTTTAATAACCTTCTCCACAATATGATCATACTATTATCTTGAAACAATGTTAGATTTTAGGGTATGTATGATTAACTTTATGTTATGGATTAGTTGAGCTAGATCAGTAAGTCCTAAAGTCACAATGTAATGCCAATCAAAACTTGAGTGATTCCTACACTGCCTCTAACATTTGTATGAACCTCTCTACTTTATGAAGTTTTCCATGTTCTACATGAATATTTTTGTGGATGCATATATTGTGAATGAAACACTAATATTTTTATTGGTAAATGTTTATTTATAAAAAAATATTGGTATAGGGATATGACATACCAATATTGAAGTCCTTGTGCAATAATAAACCCTATGTTTTTAAATTAATAAAATTAGAACAAAATTGTGAAATCTCAATGAAAAGAGTTAAAAATTAAGCAAACATGGATTTATTTTCAAGTTAAAACCTTTGGACCACCACGCATTGGGGATCTTAATAATGGAATTGTAACCAAAACCATACATTCCATTCCAAGGTATGCTAGATGCATTTATGAATAATTGTCGATGCAAACTAGGTACAAAATAGTCTTGGGTATAATGAATAATTCACATCCTTTTTTTTAAACTACTTTCAATGCAAAATTTAACACGCATACTATAACCGAAGGCGCAAAATCCAATGTGGTTGTCCCACACTCTCGCTCTATCCAACTCCTGCTTGCTAACCACTAAGACCTCACTGGTACCTCCCAGCCAACACTAGGGGTACTCTTATTCCCCCTGAGGCCCCCAAGCCGCAAAGGGGTCATGCACAAAAACTAGAGAAAACTAGCTCCCAACTTGCCTTGCAAGGTCGAGCTACCACTCTCTATCTGAGCTAGGTATCCCAACTCCCACAAGAAAAATTAGTAAGAGTAATATCCAACAGCATAACCTTACACATACCATATGTACCCCATTCCCCTCTTATGTCATTTCTTTTATAGATTTTTCTTAGTTACTCATTTCCAAATGCACATTAAATTCTTTTTATTAATTTATTATTAGGAAAATTCTCCCCCATACACTTTTCCCCCAATACCTTAGTTGCACAAGAGATTATTTAATTAATTAATTTAAAATTCCAATTTCCCTCACCCACCTAGAAGCATTCATAAAAATGCTCATCGATGTCCCTTTATTCCCTTATATTCCCTTTAATGATTGAATCCTTCCTGAAAGCTTAGTTTATTTTGAAATTAGAAAGTTCTTTAGACTTGATTCCCTTCTATGTTCCACATTCCTTTTGTATTTAAGTTTCCCCTTATTGGTCTAAGTCCTAAATTAGCAGGTTTTGTATTTAGCCAAAATTTAATCTTTTAAATAATATAATCCTCCATTAATTTTTTTATTTATTTAATTTTCACCCCCATTTTCTTCATCCCCCTCTTTATCACTTGCTTAAGTAATTTTAGTTCTCAAAACCTACTTAGACCTAGGCTTTAAAGTTTTTAGGTTCAGCAAAAATTGTTTCTAAGGGAAATTTATAATTATTATTTTTTACTCATACAACATTCATTTTAAGGATAACCAAGTCCTAAGGGAACATAGTTTTCTAGGTACTAAGGTTCATTAACTCACGACTGTTAAAAATTGCGACGTGCACGTTAAGACGCACTATGTGCTCCAAGGGTGCCACTCGCCTACATTCATGTTTCATCTATGTGATGTGCCTTTCAAGACACACTACGTGCTCCAAGGGTGTCACTTTCCTTTTGACTGATTTTGGTTGACATCAAGCCCTTGGAGTCAATACTTCGTTAGGTCATCTTGTGGGAGACTAAGGGCCTCTAAGGAATAAGGACCTTGCCTTATTACAGGCCCCTTAGAATCTTCGTGAGCGACTGTCTCAGCCTGCCCTCATGGCATCGTGGATCTCTCAAGCTAGGTAATTATTAACCTAAAGTTCAAGCCACGGCATAAGCGCTAGTAGGCTGTGGCATGGATGCTACCACACCTCTCCCTCAATATCTTTGGTTGTCGTGCATGACCACTTTACTCCAAATGTTAGTCTGATTAGCAAGCTATCATCAACCTGTGTCCATCAAAAAACATGTCAGCGAACCATAAACAACATCATATTATATCATTCATATGTCACATATGAAATAACATAAATAAACAAACCATAAACAGTCCACTCCCTGACTCGATCCGAAGTCGAAGGAGGTCCATCGATGCCATCGCCATCCTCAATCTATCAAGAGTCTTTCACACTCAGGAGAAACCAGTCAATAGCACATGTATATACATAATAACCTAACATAACATCATAAATCACAATCTCATCATCACAATCCATAATCGAAGAAATCACTCATATAATGAACCGGATCACTTGCACACAAGTGTCCTCAAATAATAAGTCACATCGGAAGTGCGCACAAGAGCGAGATGTTACGTCCTTCCAAAGTCTACCCTTTGTCAAGTTGATTTCCTCCCTCACTAGTATAGGATCATCATCAATGGAAGATAACAAAATGGCATAATGGAAATTAGGTGCCCTATACCTTTCACTTTTTTCCCTTACTCAAATATACCTCCTTACAATGCGAGTTTGAAGTTCCACCTCTTCATCTAATTTAGTCGACTATTCTAATTCATGTTCTTCATTCCCCATCTCAAACATTAGTTTCTCTATTTATTTCTCAATTTCACCCCCTTTGGTCCTAGAAGCACCCTCGAATTCCCTAAATATCACATCTTGACTATAATTTGTTTTCCTTATCATTGTATCGCACAACTTATATCCTTTCATTCCATCCTTGTAACAAATGAAAATAGACTTTACTTCCTTATTTTCCAACTTTACTTCCTTATTTTCCATCTTGTTCCTCCTTTCCTTGGGAACATGCACAAATGCATCACATCCAAACACTCTTAGATCTAACAGAGAAGTTTTATTAGCAAATCATACCTCATGTCGAGTCAAGTCAACTAGTGTTGATGAAGGATATCTATTTAGCAGAAAGTGCACAATGTCAACTGCCTCTACCCAAAATTCTTGTACTAGTCCAGAACCATTTAGAAAGTTCCTTGAATTTTCCATCAATGACTTGTTCATCCTTTTAGAAATATCATTATTTCAAGGGGTATATGGAGTCGTATATTTTTTACTATGACACATTTCTTGCAAAAAATATCCAATGCCTTACGACAACCTTCACCTACATTGTCAATTCTCAACATGGTATTGATATTCTTATCTGTATAGTTTTCCACAAGATATTTAAACTCTTTGAACTTACCAAAAAACTCAAATTTCTTCCTTCGGAAATAAATCCATGTATTCTTGGAGAAATCATCTATGAAAGAGACATAATACATATATCCTCCTAGTGATTGAACCGATACAAGCCCAAACAAATAACTATGTATTATTCCAAAATATGTTTTTCCTTTGTAGGCCCAAATGGGAATCTCATATGATTATGTTTCCCATATATACAATGTTCATAGAAATTGAATTCCAAATCTCAATTACGGAAACCTTTGACCATATATTTATTGTGCATATATTGAAGTCCATTTTTCCCAATTGATCCCATCCTCTGGCGCCATAACATGGTCATGTCAACTAGCCGAGGAACACTTGAGTTGGTCATACTCAAGTCGACATCAAGAACAATTGTAAAGTTCCATATTGTCATGCCAACAATCCCCAACAACTTGTATAGGGTTCTAGTCTGAAATCCTCTCATGAGGACCATTTCTCCCCTAACAATATTGCATGAATCATTCTCAAATATAATGTGCACACCTTCATTACCCATTGCACTAATAGATATAATATTTATTTCCAAACTATTATGTATTGCACACTTGGAAGGTTTTTTGTTCTCCCATCCTTTAGCTTCAATTTTAATCTACCTCATCCAACAATATTACTCATTGTGCCATCCCCAAAGAAAAATTTTCCTCCTTCATACTTCTCTTATTCAGATAATGATTCCCTTTGATGTGTCATCTCAAAATATGCACCTGATTCAATCAACCAAACATCATTATCTGACTATGTTCTATTCAATGTTGAATACATGTCCCCTCCTTCTAGAGAAGTATTTCTTTCAGTTGAGTGATTCTCATGAAATCCTTGACTTTTCTTCGTCACTTTCACCTTTTAGTACCTTTTTTAATGCCCAATTTTACCACAATTTTCACATCTTCTCATCGACTAAACTAGTGATTTAGATATACCCCTCAAGTTAGACTTTCTACTAGAGAATTTACCTCTTCCTCTATCGATTGATCAATCTCTCACCACCAAAGCATCCTTAGTCGATCCTTCCATGTTTTTTCTCCTCATTTCCTCTCACAATAGATATGAAACCATATCTTCAATCATTGATGTGGTCGAATTACTCGCAATATACACAAGTAGGATATCCCTTGAATCTGGAAAATAACACAATGGATTGAAGATATGGTTTCATGACTTATCAAAGTAGTGAATGGATTTATGTGATTTTTTACTGAGATGCCATTATTCATCCTCAGAACATACAATTTATTCTAAAGAATCAACTCGTTTACCAATGATTTTGATTGGTATAAATTCCCCAACTTATCCCATGGTTTCTCTATAATGTATTCACCTAACACATTCAATAGTATTGAATCTGCAAGAGAAAGTTGAATCGTACTCCTTGTATTTATATCATGTTTTTCCCATTTTCCCTTTGACATGCTCATCGAAATTGTTCTAGGAGCCACAATAATCCATTATTATCGATCTACATGGAGATATTCCACTTTAAGATTCCACAACTCCATATTATATCCATTGAATTTATTAATATCAATCATAGAACTACTTGTCATTATTTCAAGTTCAAATCACCACCTTGCAACTTGCACTAGACCTAGTTTTATCACAGATCCAAGAACAAGGTGAAACCATAGTGGAAAAGGAATCCCATTTAAGACAAGATCTTCTCTTATTCATATCTACTCAGATCCAAGATATGATCAAACTTTCTCTAATACCAAATGTAAAAGTGGTAAAAAAATGAGATATGATACCATATGTAAAGAGATATAAATGAAACAAGAGATAGAAGACAAAAAGTAAACAATGGAAATCACTCATAGTACACATATATTTACCCTAGAAACCCTTAATCGAGAAAGCAAGAAATGCTTGAGTGACTTCTACTCCTTCATTGTCTTATTGATTCACTGAGTAAAGAGTTACATGATTAACCTTGGTCCACACCTAAGACGAAATTAATCATCTTACTCCCTTACTTTTCAGAAGAACAACTCTATATCCATTTGGATTACATATTCATGACCATTACTATTATGAGGAAAATATCTCCATGGCTAGGGGAAAACCACAACAGACTTAACGATACCCATAAATCAACTCTAATATTAGGTCTTCTATATATATTAAATTCTAACAAGAGAAGGCTAGAATACTACATCGTTCGGACGTCCTAAGAAGACCATTGTTGAGCATGTGATCCAAAGCTTTATACCTGTAACTTGTCCTCAACAACCAAGATACGCAAGCATGTAGTAATGATATATAATGTTAGCATATAAATTATCATAATCCATTAACATACATAACAAATACACCCATGGAAATAAATACAAATATTTGCAAGATACCAATTGGATGAGAAAAGAGTATTTCTATTAATGTAATCAACATAAGTACATAGTTGACAAACTTATTCAATGAAACATATCAGAACCGAAAAACTAAGCCCCTCAAGTTAGGTCTCCACCACTTCAATCCTCCATAAAGGCAAGCTCACAAATAGGAGTCAATGGAGTTCTCCATCACAATATAGGAAGATCTTGGGGGATGAACACAAGAAGTTCAGACTTTCAAGGACAAAGGGATGTAGACTCAATTTGAGGAGAAATTTATCCAAAGTGTCTTTGTTCTCAACGACGAATTGTTCTCAAGGCTTTGATATGGCTCAATTTATAGGCTCAAAATGGAATTGAAGGGTCAATTCAGAGTGTTTCCAGTATACGGAAGGTCAAGGATCATGGATCATGTGACATGGCATGGAAACCCAACATATTTTTAATTTTTGAGAACCAAACCCGATGTACGCGGGTTGTAATGGAGAAACCTATGTATACATGAGTTGTCTAACTATAGGTCACATATATCGAAAAAAATGTGTATTTTTAGTTGTGGAGTGAACAAAAAGGTAAATGAAGTCTACAAAGGGAAATGGAAGGCCATAAAATAAAGATGCATGGAATGTGGAAAAATATGCTATAACAAATTCCCCCTATTTTGTGAGGTCGGAGGAGTACCTGTGATGATCTAAATACATTATAATTCCAAGAAGTGGAGTAATGAAGAATCAATTGGAGGTACTAGTTATTCATGAGAATATTACAATTCATATTGACTCTGTAAACATGGCTTCCAATTTGAATTACACTACAGATCCTTTTGGATATATATCAAATAGTTTTTCATGGCCATGAATAGGAAATACAAAGTGGACATGTGCCATAGGCTCTCATGGTCATGAACAAGACACAGTGTAGTCCAGTCTCAAAATCAACCAAAGATATATGTATACAATAGAGTACACTCTAATATTCCATGATCATTGAAGTCATATAGGTACTGGTTCGATGAAAGACAATAACATATATGGGGTGTTTCTACTCTAAACTAGAGGTATTCTACACTATCCCTCGAAGGTGCAAGTCTACATTATGTGAATAGAGGAGTTGAATTCGAACACAATGAGACTTCATATGATTACCAGTCATTAATATATATCGTTATGAAATGTGAGACAACCCACCGACAATGAATGTAGGTGTCAAGGAACCAAGTACATTCATCAAGTGTGAATAAGGTTCTTTAGGTCGAACACTTGAAGAATCCATCGATCATGAGAAATTGATGTATTACCAATTGTCGATGCAGGGAGAAACTTCCATTGATGAGTACAAGCCTCTAGGTAATCATAGGACTATAGGTATAGATTCTATAATAGATGAGCTAAAGTCAATGGAAGGAAACCCATTGAAGGGAGAGAATTAAGGCATCTCTCATAATCCAGTGTGAGGTACAAAGAAATATCATGATAATTAGGAGCAGGGATGATTTTAAGGATGGAAATTTATTTTAAAATGTCGAAACCTTGGCGAATCTTACTAATCCTTCATATGCCAACTATAAATGATTGGCGATATTTTTGTAAAAATATTCAAATTTCTAAGGATTTTATATAGCTTTTATAAAATTTTGACGATTTTAAGGAAAAATAATTTTATCCTATAGAATTTGGGCGAATAATTTTTAAAATAACGAATCTCGTTTTTGGAAAAACCATGGAAAATTAGCCCATGAGCGAAATTTAGCCCCTAAAATCATCCCTAAAATTTTAGGAGGAGCTTGGTCGAATAGGATGTTCATGAACCAACGACCATGTGTGTCTCTTGCATGTACCATATGCAAATAGTACAAGAAAGAGACCCTCTTAATAACATCTAATGAGGAATTTGTTTGATGAAGGAGAGGAAACCACAAATAGGGATAATGGAATCCAAGACACAACATGAATCCCAATGTGTGAATAGATTTATTTCCATTGAACACAAGGGAAACCCTCCATTCAGCGACCAATGAGGGGATGTCATATGATGGGTTCAAGGTTGCCTGGAAATGATGGAAGTAGGCCTAGGGTGCAAGGTAAGACACCAACTTCGTCTGATTTTGAGATACATATGATGGCCAACATGGAAAGTAAAGAGCTTTCAGAATTATACTTCCTTTGAATAAGAGCATGAGACAAATGGAACTCATGAAGCATAGACTTAACACTGATCATTGAAAAAGGTTTGCGACAAAGGAGGAATCAACAAAATATCCATAGGGACTGGGAGAATAACCAATCAGAGGAGTAGACTCTAAGTAATGAGTTTATATTAATCAGGTTATGCTAAACCTAAACCATGGTTGAAATGGACTCAATAGTTTGTGCTCTTTTCAAAGGAGACACGACTGTTTCCGGTATGAGATAATATTATTTTCTCGACCGTATTTTTTTGTTTTTTTCATAGTCAAAGAAATTTTATGATACAAGAGAGAAAACAAGTGACATGAGTAAGAAACTAGTTCCAAGAAGTGGAACATACCTATGCTCAATGCAAGGGAATGCATGTTGGGAAGGGACACTTAGGGGGATGTTTCCTCTACGGGTAAAGGGTTTCAATATGCAAAGGATATATGGAAGGCACTTCCTGGCTAGTGATGAGATTTGCTGAGGCAAGAGGCTTATAATGAGAAAGTGGGAGTCAGCAATAGGCTCAACAATGTAAGTAGGATAATGGGATGTAATTACAAATTAACTCATCAAGTGTCCTTTTTCGTAGATGTTAGTCCCTTAGGCCTGAAAAGGTATAAAAGAATACCTAGGAGAAATCTTCTGGACAATGGTCACAAGAGTATTCATTTTTCATAAGTAGTTTACTTGATCCAGAAAATCGTTAAAATTATACAAAATAGATGTCCTTTCAAAACCATTGAAAGAGTGTGAAAGAGACAAGTTCACTCGACAATATTTTCATTTTTTGGGAGTCATAAAAGAGCTTAACCAAGACTCTAGGGGAGTCCCATAGGTAATGGAAAAATGATATTGAGTAATAAAATGGGGTTCAAACGTAAATTCATATTGGGACTATATGAAACTTTCGGTCCTATGAAGTAATGTTTGCATGGGTACCAAATTGCAAAAGTGCTCTAACTAGGGTACCCATGTTTGGTAAGTCTCTACCACTTAATAAGGACACTTCTAGTAGAAGTAAGAAGATTTTTTGTTGCTAAGAAATGGGTTCATACCTAGGTAATATGAATCACGATCATAGGACGTTGTAGAAATTCAAAGGGGGGTGAGAACCTATCGTATATGCATGTGATAGAATATACATGTCAAAGACACAAACGAGCGACACGACACTAGAAATCCGTGAAAAAACCATAGACAAAACCACTTCAAACCAGGTATTTCACTACACTATTAGTCCATAAGGACAAAAATAAACCAAATATGGTAAAACTATATAAAGTGGGTAAAAATTTTCTATTAATAGTAAAAATAAGAATCTTTTACCATACCATTTGAGTTTTTCACACACATAGTTCTTTTGAGGCCATTTTACCCATGATATTCAAGTGACGATTTCGGGAGATACGTTCAAAGGAATCAGAAACCATTTGGACCAAGTAAGTGCCTATCCCATTATCTTCCATTTCAATGGTTTAAGTTTCAATTTTAGTGCCAAATGTTTTAGTATTAGAGGTCATAAATGAGAAATTAGCGTGTACGCAGATTACAGTTCGTTACGTCGTGTACACAACCTCATGTACACAGGAAAAGAGAATCATTCCCGCATATTTGAAGCCCTATATGCGACTATCATAAGCGTAATCCGCATATGAGTCCGCAAACAATTTTTTTAAGAGGATTAATTCAAAATTGGTCTTTTGTTTGCAGGATGGTGATTGAATGGAGGGAAAGGGAGCATGAGGAATTTGATGTAGTATTGGAAAGAGATGTAAAGGCCCATCAAGATTTGAAAATATGTGGGTTGTATAATTTTTGGGCCAGAAAAGGAATGAAGGATCAAGTTAGGTTGCTCTATTTATTGATAAACTACTCGGATCCAGAGATTAAGGCCTTCAATCTCGATGGGAAACTATTGAGCATTGAAGTGAATGATATATACTTCATTATGTGATTGTCTCACCGAGGAGATATGGTGAATATCAAGGCCCAAGGGGATGGAGGCTGGAGAAATATGGAGGAGTACATCACCACCTACAATGTTGTAGGAAAAGATAATGTAGGGATCCAAATCCCTATCAGGGTGATTGAGAACATGAGTTTAAATATAGTCGTGTAAGTGCTCACATGGATATCAGGGTTTTCCTCATTGCACCAAGCGTCGAGGCCAATCATGTTTTACGCAGTGGAGTGTTTGAGACCAACAATTTATGATTGGTGCACCTCACTACTGTCCAACATGAATATCCATTTGGCGAATTGCAAACTCAGGAGAATCAGGAACTTTGAGTTCACATCCATACTTTGTAGTTTTTTCTTTGAAAGGGTTCCAAGTCTGAGACCTAGAGTAGATATTACTACACATGGACGATGTGATCCATCCATGGTATGGTGGACCAATGTGATGAGGTGGATAAGAGGTGGTAGGGTGCCAACCCCCTATAATGGTGAGTTATTTAACTGGTGACACAGAAAATTCATATCCATTGACGACTACCCCTATGGATGGATTGACTACCGAGGGGACAACGACATGCTATTGCCACCAGGATCCACCTTTTGAGAGATCGGTAAGAATTTGTTTTATATATTTTGTTTTTTTGTTTTTTACAATTTGATAAAGGTAAAACAAAAAACGCAAATATTTTTGTATGGTATCATGTATTAAGAGTTATTTTCTTATGCATACGTAGGTCCACGATGACCAGAGGGACTCCCACAATATTGGAACATGGATCGATCAAATGAGCTAGTAGGAAGGGATGCAGAGAGAGTACTCTAGAATGTGCAGATAAATTTGTCTTGTTTGATCCACAAGTGTCATATGGTCTAGGTATAGGGTCTACCAGAGGCAATGCAGAGTCAGGTGGTGGGTGTACCCCGTTTGTGGGTGATACTCTTCTAGTGTCTTGCAAATGTTGTATTTTGTTTTCATGATTGGCATCTGAAACCACAGGATTATATGCCATTCTTATGCGATGTACTGACCGTATATGTATTTTGAGGGCATGAGCCCAATTTTTTACTATGAAACCATATTTTTTTGGAATTTAAAGGATGAAATATAAAAAACATTTGGTCTTCTTCTTTAATTGTATATTTTACAATGGATGAATGTATGAATGTGTTTTATTTACATGGTTCTGTGAAAAAATCCAATCCAAAATGTAATTAGCATATGCATCGAATACTTGATTAGAAATTCTAGGGATGTGATTAAGTAAGAAAATCAAAATGTCGTTTCAAAATTCGTACCCATAGGAATAATCCAAGTAAAGTAGGAACTCGCACACGGTAATTTCCATTCAACTGGCATACAACTAATTGGGAATCCAAGTGAAATTCTAAAGATCGAACACCATTTGAAATGGTGTCATGTAATATCTCTCTAAGGGCACTATACTCAACCACATTATTCATAGATGGCTCCAAAAAATATTCCACTTGAAGACACCATTTGTTCCTGAGGTGAATATATAAGCCAAGAGGGAGAACCCAAGTTCCACATATGATGATTGGCACCATCCATGAATCCTAAGTATACCAAATATTCCATTGACATCTTCCAACCAAGGGAAAACTAAATAACCAATTCGATGATGCAAAAGAGAAAAGAAAAAATAAGTATATACACTAAGATACACTAATATATAAAGGTTGTGCCTAAGTTTGAGGGCTCAAGTGTAATAAATTTTAAGGTAGAGCCCATTTATGGGCTCGTCCAACACATTCCCCTCATAATATTCTAATCTGTAGGTTCCTTTCTCTATGACACGTTGGACGTTATAAGGACCGTGCCACATGGGGTTGAAATTTCCTACCCTCAGTGGTTCCTTGGCTTGGTAATAGAGGAGAACCAAGTCACCCTCAATGTACTACCAAGGATAAACAAACATATAATATTGGACCTTAAGACATTGTTTATTCACTTCGATAGCTATAGAGGCGTCTCGATGATCCTCATCAAGGTGCTCTAGGTGTACAAGGAGTTCTTTGAGATCGGTCATGTCAGGTAGGAGATCGATGGCCAATTTAAGGGAAGGTATTTCACATTCAATAGGAAGAATCAACTCCATGTTGTGCACTGAATGAAATGGTGAGAAACCGGTGGAAGTATTTACTGTAGTTTGGTATGCCCAAAATGTAGAGTAAAGCATCACATTCCAGTTAGATTTACTATGACAGATAATTTTTTGCAAAATTGTCTTTAGATATTTATTCACAACCTCTACTTGTCCATTTTCCTAGGGATAATAAGGGGAAGAATCACTGCGTGTAAACCCCAGTTTCGATGCCAACTTTGTCATCACCTCATTCTGGAAGTGAATTCCATGATCAATGAAAATATATTTTAGGATTCCAAACCAGGATATAATCTAATTGAATACGAAAAATGTTGCAGTCTTACCATTGAATTTAATGGTAGGCATGGCCTTAGCCCATTTAGTAAAATAATCTACGATGACGATAATATGATGGTGCCCCCCAACTAAGTCTGGATTGCAATCCATGAAATCTAACCTCACTTAGTCAAGGGACCGATGGGGACAACTGGGTGAAGAGGGGCTAGGTGTGAGCACATTTTCCGAGGGAAAACTTGGCAAGGATGACACTTCTTGACCACTTCGATGCAATCTTTAAAAATTGACAACAAAAATTAATCGGCTCGTAATAAATTTTGGGTTGTCGCAAGCCCTGATAAATTTCCACCACATGCCCTACTATGAGATTCATGGAGAATAACATGAACTTCCTCGTGAGTTAAAAAATGATGAAAAATATTATCCACCCCTCGACAATAAAAAGTGTTGTTGATAATAATGTAGTTCTTTTTTTGATGACGTATGTGACATCGGGTGTCTCTCCACAGATGTTGGGGGAGATTCAAGGTTTGAAGGTAGATTAAAATATCTCCATACTAGGGGTCCGAAGATGAGTTAAGGAATATATGTTCATGAATCATCATTAAAAATATCCTCATCGATTCTAGGGAAGTCTTACATCATTTCGGAAAAAAGTAGCGATTTCTTTGATTTCAGAGAAGCAAAATCAAGATCAAATTCTTGAAAAATAACAATCCACTTATTGTGTTTTCCCCATATGATATGCATGGTAAGGACATATTGAAATGGATTGATATATTCAACCACGATAGTTTTGTAGAGTAATATATAGTGTCATAATCTCTTAACACTATGTACAACGACCAAGGCTAGCTTCTCTACATTAGAGTATTTGAGTTCAAGATCGACTAGTTTTTGACTAAGGTAGTAGATAACATGATCACGGAGCTCGTCATCCTCCTGAAAAAGAAACATACCAACTATCCCTTCAGACTTGGCGATATAAAGAAAAATGTATCTATTGTAGTCTAGGGGCTTCAACAGAGGTGTCGATACCAAGGATTTCTTAAGAGCATTGAAGGACTCTTGGGCTTCCTCATCCCATACAAGAAAAGTGTCCTTCTTCAAAAGACATGTGAAACCTTTACTTATATTGGCATAGATGGCTATGAAACAACGTAGGAAATTAGTCTTCCCCGTTAAACTATGAACTTGTCGAATGTTGCACGGGGGAGGAAACCAAAGTATTTCCTCAACCTTCAAAGGATCCACCATGATTCCATGCTCATAAAATATTAATCCTAAAAGATGACCAAACCTAACGCAAAAGATGCAGTTGTGAGGGTTCAACTGAATGCGATAATAACAACATCTCTCAAATACTACTCAAAAGTGAGTCAAGTGATCTACCCTCTTGCAAGAGTGAGCAGTGAGATCATCTAGGTAAGCTTCGACAATATTCTTAAGATCATGAAACAAAAAGGTCATGACACGTTGAAAGGTTGATCTGTATTTTTTAATACCAAAAGGCATTTTATGGTATGGAAAGGTACCCCAAGAACAAATAAACATCGTCTTTTGTTGATCCTTAGGTTTGATCTCAATTTGATTATAACTTGAAAATCCATCCATAAATGAAAATACTTCGCTTCCCACATACTCGTCAATAATATGGTTAATAAAAGAAGTGGATAAGTCATCTTTAAGATATTCTTTGTTCAGGTCCCTAAAATCTATACATACATGGAGAGTTCCTTGCTTTTTATATATGGGAATGGGGTTGGACATCGATCCAGTCAATGGAACTAGGTAGATGAAACCAACATTGAGTATCTTCTCCACCTCTCCCTTAATAGAGGGGGCCCTCTTACGATTAAAAAATCTAAGACGTTGTCAAATAGGTTTAGCATTCAAATAATTTTTAATTTCATGCTCGACAATGCTGGGGTCAATCCATGACATATATTCATACGACCAATAAAATATATCTCAGAATTAATTGAAGAGATTGATGTAGATCTTAATTTTCTTAGGCGAACAATCCACACTGATATATACATTTTCAATTTTACTAGACGTTCCAGAGATGTCAATCACGATGATAGGAGAAATGTTCACCATTTTTCCTTCGACATAAATACCATGCATATATAACAGAACCTTGACGTGACCGACCATCTCACCTAGGGTGGACCTAAACTCATCGTATTCAATCCTAACAAGCTCCAGGAGAAAATAGGATCGATGATGCATATCGTCCCAAGGCCTATCAGGACCAAACATGGCCTCTAATATGGATTCATCCGAAGGTAAAGTATCTTCAAGGAAATCATGCAAACAATATTACTAAACGACCCATACAAGCTCTAATATCGGATCCACCTTGTCCATCTGCAAGGAGGAAGGATCTGGGTCAATAGTAGCTTCTTGAATACTTTGATACGTAACTTATACTGCAGAAAATGACAGCTCCATCCCAATGTGTGAATGAACTTTGTACGAAATAGTCGGGGAAGGTAGGGTCCAAGGGTCGTTGAAATACGAATTACAAAAAGGAACGAACCTCATCGAATATGAAGACTCACCAGAGATAACATTAATATACGAAATCTGTGCCGCAAAATAAAAAGTAACCATTAAAGAGGAATACATTCTGACACCAACATTCTCAGTTGCCTACTGAGAATTATCAATAACAGGGATCGTAGGCCCCACTGATGCAGTATGAATAGGATGCACAAAGGAGAATTGGTCGATCATAACAATCTTTCCTTTCTGAGAAAAGCATAGAACACTTAAAACCAATGACACACTGGTTGTCATAGCATAAGTCCAATTACGCCCTAGAAAAATACTTTAGTCGAGAGGTACATCGACCACCTCAACCTCGACCTCAACAGTATTTCCACCTAAATGGACTGGAAAAGTGGGAATAATATCATGGGGTATAAAAGAACACCCATTGAATGCATTCAACATGGTCATGGATTGAGATAGGGGAAGAGAGCCAATGTATTTCCAACATGCTAGAGACATCACAAATGTTGAAGAACCTTCATCAATTACAATACATTTTATGGTAACATTCGTGTACTCCAAATGGATTTGAAAGGCCACGTGGTAAGGTAAGTGACTCTTAACATCCATGACATCAAACTTGATAACCTTTGATCCACACGAGTTTATATCTCCTAACACAGATAGTAAGTTGTTCCTCTATGAAGGACATGTCTGGAGCACCTCCAAAGTCGACATCGCGCATGGGGTTTTACCCAAATCCTCGAAATTGAGTAATTTTGGGTGGATCTGGCATTATGATTGTGGTCAAAGCACTTAAGGACTCCTTGGAGAATACGAGGCATAGGTTTTGAATTATCAATCTACAAAGGCATTTCCAGGGGAGGAGGAGGCTCGCGACCTAAAACAGTCTATGAAGAACCTTAATCAAGATATCAAGTGGCTACATCAATCTGAAAATTAACCATATTGATGCATATATGGCCACCATCATGTGACGAAGGGTTTTGACTCTCGATCGATGCATTTCAGGTTTCAAAGGTCCCTGAGGCCATATTTTGGTTATGTGGAAATAGGTTAGTCAACATAGCAGGCTACTGCGCAATGAGCCTGATGGATTCCTCAATTTTGGGGCACACGTGCGTAAGGTGATGACATATTTACAAATTTTACAGGGAAACTTTACCTTCCTCTTTTCTTTCTTTCCCTTACCGAAATTATTATTTGATTTATCATT
>ML788343.1:305169-328520 GCA_009831015.1 Picea engelmannii | reverse complement strand
TAGTTCCCTCTAGGTTGCTAGTTACCATTTGGGTTTGACGACAATTATGCATAATTCACATCTGTTGACAGGGTGGTGGAGGATGAAGTCATAGCTTGTCCTGCTACAGACCCTTTAAGACACAAATATTTCAATTGGTTCATCACCTGGTCTATAGTCTTAGCATTTGGGAATCCTATGACGTCATTTCCATGAGGCCCAAGATTTTGTCTAGGATCGTAATTTGACCACGGTGTGTCAGGGAGAATTTTGTAAAGAATTCTAGATTGATCATATATAAGGTCCAATTGCTCGGATTTGAAGATGGCTTATTCCTCAGTTGTCACTTAGGATGTAGAAACATCCTTCAAAATGGAAGGCAATAAATACTTGAGGAACCATTCCAACAAAAACTATGGAGGAATGTAGACTTTAGTCAACCTATTATTTCTATACCACTCTTAAATATGATCAAAGATATGGGTGGCTTTATCTTGGCTAAGATTTGACAATAGTTCTAGGCTGACATCGTAACGAACTAGTAATTGGAAGTGATTGAGAAAAACCAAGACCATCTGATTGAATGTTACGTAGGTTCACGTTGTCTTCTACTTCATCCTGGATACAATTCTTTGGTTGACTCAGGTTCAGGTCCTTCTTTGGTTTCCAAAAAAACGCTCCTTAAAACTATCGGCCCTCTTGGTTAAACAGAAGGAAACATAACGCACAGTATGCACTATGTAGTCTCACCCGAGATAGTTCTATGGGTGGCCGCACCACTCATGTGCTTACATACTGGGAATGAGTGGGGATCTGTTATTGAACCTCTTTGTTATATTCATTCATTTACTAGCTCATACATCTAGATTTATTATACTATCATTGTTACTCATGCATTTAAAATATCAGATCTAACTAATTCATTCATTCATTTATCTAAGATCTAATCATCAACACCAAAGAATATACATAACATTCAGTCACATAACACATGGTCTACCATGGTTCACCCCTCCTGGGCTACATCAACAAAGATTTGGCTATTCTTCCCTTACCCGTAGGGCTTACCCATTCATATTACTCAACTAGTTCTATGATTCTAGCCTCCAACATTCTATCAATTTCTTCTTTTACTTTCTTCTTATATATTGGGTTCAGTATATATGGTCGTTGTATGACTGATCTAGCCTCATATTTGAAAGGCATATTCATCTCTCCTAGCTCTCCTTCTATGCCTTTCATCTCTGTAAAGGTTGTTTGGAACATGCCACTTTACTTATGAAATAACTCTGTTATTCTTTCTACTATTTGCTCATCCTAGTGGTCTGCAATGCTGGCCATTTTGGGATTCTCAGTTGTCCCAATGTTGACTCTCTTCACCTTGATTGGCGCAGCAAAAAATTTGGATTCCAGAGGTGGACCTTCCACCCCTCTTTCACCTTCAACTTTTTTAATTTGAATGTTGTGCGAGTCATATTCATCTAGTTCTTCTTCCTGCACATGGTAGCATGATAATAGTTTTTTCACTTTCTATCTGTTTTGTTGTTGATACTCTATTATAAGTTCAACCTCTCATTGTTGAATGAATATTACCCCTATGATTTATTTGAGTGTTGAATCTATGTAGGGGTTATCATGTTCAAATGAGAAAGTGACTATAAAATTATGTTGTAGCACTGTCCATTCTGCAGTGCCTCTGCGCAATTCCTGGTCTAAATACCAGTTTGTTGGAATCCCTTCCAATATGTGAATAAAGTGATGAGACCATTATTATGGTGATGTCATTATCCATAGTGTTCTTCACTTATCCAATTGTTTTGTTAGTGTCCCATATCCATCATATCTCTACAGTTGGTTGCTTCCTTGTTCTATGCCAAATCTGAAGAGCAGTAACTGTTTACATTGGTACCGGTCCTTAACTATCTCTTTGTGTGCACCCCACGATATTGCAGGTGTTTCCTTGAGTTCTATATCCAGGGCTATGAGCCTATGATTTTCTAACACTTCATTTTTGTATCTTGTTAGGAATTATTCCATGTCATTCACCCCATGAAAGTTAGGAGATTCTCTTATCTCTATACCTACCCATATTACTGTGCAGTCTATTCTTGCACACCTTCTTGTGGAGACTTCAAGTAATCTCTGCTGAAAATTATCCAACCATGTATCTGAGCCTGCCGAGAATGACATGATAATTCTCCAACTAAGTGCCCCATATGCAGTTGGATTCACATAATCTTATTCTCGTGTGGTGTTTTTGTATAGCTGGTTAATTTTCTCCAGGTATAAACAAGTGGGTTCTACAAACCTTTATCCTTCTGATGGATCTAATGGCCCAATGAATTTGTACTCTCCTGACTCGAATGTCATATTCCTCGTCTTTTGATTCGTTATATCTTGATGATCAAACTTCTGATCCAAGCCGATCAATTCTGGATAACATGTTGTTCCATCCACTATTTCTATTACTTCAAAATCAGATTTAGTGCACACTACATTGAGATATACTGTCACACCCTTTAGCCTCCCAATTGGCAGAACCCTGTGTTGATTTGCTAGTTTCAGTTGAAGAGGTGAATATCCTAAGGTGGGCTCTCCCATACATTTCCATGTCTTCTTGGGTAGTAAATTCACTTCATAGCCTAAATCCAGTATGATATCCCCCATGTTTAAATATCTAATGTTGGAATTCAGTCTTAATTATTTTCTTGTCCTTCTCCTCGAATGCAGATAATTAACTGTTTTTTGTTCTAGCTTTCCCTCTACATTTGTGCTACATATTTCTAACATTTTTTGTAACACTTTAAGCTATTATGGATCATTTAGTAGTTTAATACAGGATTGAAAAAAATAATTTATGGTACTTACTTGTCCTATGGGATGCACTTCATTAGTGTGATCCAATGATGAAGGCATCTCATACATTGGTATGTACTGAGTATGTTTTTCATTTGATGTAGATGCAATGTTTGGCTTCAAGAATTATTTTCTGGCTTGCTTGCATATCACCTTTTCATTATGCACATCAAACTTCTTTTGTGGCTCGGCGTTATTCTTTACCCATTGGTGTTGTGTTGGATCTTGTATTACTACATCATCTCCTATCTTAGCTCATCTGCAAAAATCCATTAAAAATTCTTACTGTTCTGATTTCTCTTTTCCTGGATCTTCCCCAATAGTGTCAGGCAATCTTATGTTTCATGGTCATATGCATGACAATACGTACATGTCACAGGTGGAAGTGGACATTCTCTTGCATAGTTTGATAGTTGTTGACAGTTATGGAATACCACTGGTCCTCTGCCTCTTCCAAATCCTCCTCTACCTCATCCTCCACCTATGTAGCCAACTCAATTTCCTTGCAGTGCATTGTACTATGGAACCTGGTTATGTTGTGTGGGATTATACTGTGGCTGCATGGTATTGTACTGCAGATGCATAATGTTATATTGTTTTTTCATAGTGTTATATGGGGCTGGTACTTGGTTAAACTATGGTGCAACTTTCCCTGTCATCATCTCTACTTGCACCGTATAGGTGTCTGATGTTTTTTCCCTCATCATCTCCATTGTCTTGCAATATTTTTCATCATGGCCTACTAACTTGCAAAATTTGCAATATGAACTCTTAGGCATTGTCCCTAGACAATGATATGGATCATGCCCTTGTGTCCTACAAATCTTACACCATAGTCCTCCTGTCGGCAAATGGTTTTGCAGTTTTGTTGCCATGTACAGTGTGAATGTTGGGCATTCGTTCTTTTGGTGTCCTTCTATCCTACATGTGGTACACCAAACAACTTTTGTTTTGTCCTTACTCTTGTTCTGATTTAATTGAAATGTTATATTCTTTAGGTCTTCCTTGAGCTCCTCTATTGTTGGATCTGTCTTCTGATATTGGTTCTCTTCTAGTTACAAGGATTCCTACAGAGCCTCTTCACGGGTCTGAAACTTCTTCTCTCTCAAAGGGTATTTCAAGTGTGATAGAAGTGAATTAAAAAACAGATGTCTATGTTGTATATATGTCATGACATACTTCAACTTTCCCTTCAATCATTTGAAGCTCTGGTCTATCTCCCAGACACATTCTCCTGGGTTCTGCCTGATCTTTATCATCTCATTCACGTATTTATCCTTTGAGCTATGATTTTGGAATTCATTTATCAACAACTAATTGATATCCCCAATCGTTCTGGTTGTTCCTGGTAGACTGTTTGTAGCTAAGCTAATGTACCAATATAGTTCACGGTCTCTTAGTGTGATGGATAACTGTGCAATTTTGCTATCATCATCTGTGATCTTCTTTCCTTCCCAAATATTTTCACAGATGAACAAGTGCTTCTCAGGGTCCTCCAACGCCTCTCCCTTGAATTCTGGTAACCTGATGGTGGGATCATGTCTTTCCATCCTGAATGTTCAACTACTACCTCCGTGCGGTGTAGATCCTTGACTAATTCTTCCTGAACTGGCTCCCCCCAGTTGTTGCTCCTTATGTAGATGTACTTCCTACTGCATTTCTTCTGTTTAAATTTGGTTGCCTAAATGGTGGTGTTCTTTCTGGTGTATTCGTTGCACATGGGTTTATGGGTTCCACACTGACACTAATATGGAATAGAGTCCTGCCTCTGATTTCTTCTCTTGGACCTCTTGTATTCCTCTCATATGTCACATGTAGGATTTCCTCAATCTTCTCCACAACTCTAATATCCTCTACCTCTTCTTTCTAACTTGCCAAGCCTTCCCTTGCGGCTATGACTTTATTCTTATTGTTCATATTATATTGGTAGGGTACTCAACTGCACGTTCTTCCAGTTGTTTCCATGATCTGCTTGATTTGGTATTCCTCCATCATAATTGGATCCCGGGCCTCCTCTATATTTCCGTTATCCATATCTTCCTCCATTTCTCTGTCTCTTGTCAGTTCTTCCCCCCCTCCCCCATGCACACAGGGAAGTTTAGCTATCTGAAGCCATTTTCATTACACCTTTGTTATACAGTAACATCTTGATGGAAGTATACAACGATATGATATACCTACCTCAAGGTCCCTTTAGGAAATATTTCTCTGCTGCACTGTAAGACTTTGCAGTATCTAGTGCAAATTATGTGATAAATCCTGCAACAATGTTGTCTAACCAAAAATATACTGTACGCATAAATTTATAGCCAACTTGTTGTAACTGGGAGATCTCGGCAGGATTTCATTCTAGTTGTTGAATCTGATTTGTAGGGTGGTTGTATTTGAACCTCAATATCCACTCTTGCAACACATGCGGGAAATCATAGAAAAATACTTCATCAAGTCGTTGAATACGTAGTTTTCCAAATATTTGCATGCTTTTAACTTAGGGTTTCTATTATCTTTCTGTGAAAATTTTCGGTCCTTTGTTTTCAACCAGCTCTCGATCTATGCCTTCAATGGGTTCCCTGGTCTCAACATCCCCTTTGATATTCTCATTCTTTTAACGTTGTGTCACCAGATCTTCACGACTCTTCAACAAATCTCATTCACTCAATTCCTTTCCATTCCAACTGGAAAGGAAACCAATTTTTGGCTTCTACTTCATCATGGCTATCATTCTTTGGCTGACCCAATTTCATGTCCTTCTTTGGTTTCCAACAAAACCCTTCTAGTAAACCAGAAGGCAACATAATGCACATGATGCACTGCACAGTCTCACCCAAGATAGTTCTATCGGTGGCTATAATGCTCAGGTGCTTGCATCCTGGGAATGAGTGGGGATCTGTGATGGAACCTCTCTATGATATCCATTCATTTACTATCTCATACATCTATATTTACTATACTGTCATTCTTACTCATGCGTGTAAAATATAAGATATAACTAATTCATTCATTCATTTATCTAACATATAATCATGAAAACCAAAGAAGATACAAAACATTCAGTCACATAACGCATGGTCTAACGTATTTCACCCCTCCTAGGCTACATCCACAAATATTTGTCTATTATTCTCTTTTATTATCTTTGATCCAAAAATATAGCTCCTTGCACCCTACAACTCTCCATCAAAACAGGTTGAGATCTTACAATGAGGCAGACTAGATCACACTAGGCTCCTCATCATGAGAGCTAAACCTCAATATCTACCTTCGCCCCTCTCCTTAGCTCAACAACTTAAGAAAATTGATCAAAGTAATAGTATTACAACATGAAAACCAACATGACATCCCACTCTGAAGCTCAGAAAAACATAACTTCTGACTGAGAATAATCAAACCTCTACTAGATCTCCTAGGTACCTACTGTAATGTTCCCCAAATTTACCAATAATTTATTTTTTTTAATAGGGATTCTTAGAGTTGATCATTTGTCATTCTAACCTTTCATGCATTCATCAACTATACTACATATCTTACAAATATTATTTCTTATCACATGTGCAAGCTACTTATATGTATATATCTATGACTAACTCAACCCTATTCACAACAACATGGTGAAATAGTAACCTAATAACTAACAATTATTTCACTTGGGACTTAATGCTACTTGTATAGCACAATCATATATATATATATATATATATTCCTTAGAACTTCCATTCTACCCGTGCAACTTATACGACATACCATGAGATATTTTTTAATGTGTAAAACAACGATCATTGGGTAGTGTATGGTCCACCCTAGTTCCCATGTGGGAAGTGTCCCTATTACGTATAGTCATTATTAATACAAGCTCAGTGCGAATGGTCATTAATACTCAGGTGGTTATGGTTCACAGTTGGGACACACTACTCATTCTTAGTTGTTTTAACGACCCCTTGGTAACCAAGTCTTGTGTAAAGATTAACAATCCTATATGTAAGAGCCAAGAAGTGAAAACAGATGTCCCAGAAATCTAAACCATAACCCTAACTAGATTTTCATTGCCTTCACTATAAATGTTGCCAAGAAACTGCAGAGATATAACTTTCACGACTTAAATAGCTCTGTCTGCGACATTGAATTATCTCTTGTAGTGTACTCCTTTGGCCCATCATTTGACCTTCATACCCATTGAGTTTCTTCCACCTTACCCTAATCACATGGTCCAGGTACAATGTGTAACTCTCACCATTAATCCATCATGCAAAGGTTTTTTTTTAGACTATTGTTCATTCCTTCTCTTACACTATGTAACTTCAGAAAAAAAATCGCTCTGCAATAATTATGCAACTACACTCTTTGTGTAACCCCAGCAAGGAGGAGGTCTCTTGTCCAATATAGGCACAATATATTACATGCCCAACAGTCACTCCTTTACCAAGTATGTTGGGCCAACCTTTCTTGCTCGAGTTACAATAGGTTGTGGGACAGGTCATTCACGAATCTTTTTGGGATTGTCTCTGTAACTATTTTCATTAAGATAGTTGTATGTGTATTCGTTCTCATTTCTCTTAATCTTTTGAAGTACTACTGAATTGGTTCTGTGTGACAAAATTGAACCGTATTTCATAGTGTCTTGTGGTTTCGTCTAATCCATGAGGATAACCATTCACTACTACAGGGTTTCCATCACTCGTAAGCCATTCCTAAATAGTTATGTAATGAGACACCTCTCAGTCTTTATTGGCTTTGTGCTTGTCCCTCCAGGTCTAACTCAAAGGAACTCTAGTCTCGCTCTGCAAGGGTATCAAACCTCCACTCTATATGACTCTGTATTGTAAGGTTTGTCACAAGTAATGAGTCGATTGTATCACCAGTGGTTATGTCGTTATATGCAGACTCCTTTCACATATTGTAGATATTGAGTATTCTTGGTTCATGTATGATAACCCTGTGCTAAAGGACTTTGATTTATTTGTACTTATTTCTTATATTCGTAAGTTATGAAATGATTCTCGGCATGCTGCTTATTTACTTCCCTGTTTTAGATCGAGTGTTGGGTCTTTGGAAGTCTCGATTCGTGAAAAATTATACACTCGAAACTTGCGGCCAAACTACTCCACCCACGGTTATTTGTTGTTAGGTCGAACCATTTCCTGAGGTATGGTAAGGGGTTCTGGTTACTGGGTAGAATTTTTATTGAGTTATCACTGCATTCATCATCATATATAGGAAATTATTACAGTCATTCGACTCCCACTGTGGATTAAAATTTCGGTCTTAACTTTATTTTATATGAATTACTCGAATGCATTGTTCTTTGATGCTTGTCTTATATGATTTGTTCGAATGCACTATTATGGGATTCTATGTTTACGCTTCTCAATCCCCACTTTTTTATAATAAAAGAAAAGTATTATTTCATACGCACAACTCCACTGCGTTCATATTTCCCTTACTTTGTAACCCCCTTTTATAAATCTGGGGCCCATGACTTACAACCTTGTCGATGGTTCGAAATGGGCAATTCTGTTAGAAGTGATTTATACTGTGTATCTTTAACCATTATGGATTATGAAATATGTATGTTACATGTATTTACAGAGTTATAAATGTTTTATTACATGCTGCAAATTTGATTTAGTATATATTCAGTTGCAATAACTAATGATGGGACCCTTGTTCATGTGGTGAGGGTACCCATCAGCCAATTCATAACCCACTCCTCCCCTTCAATGATGGAAAATTATCTCAGCGCCGACAATGAGGAAAGAAACCCCATGCCATCTTCAAGCTAAGTGATTGTTCTTATTTAAATTATTTTTAACTTCACGAAAACGTTTTGACCATCACTCTTTCATTGATATTTAATTTAATTTATATTTACTATTTGTTGATCTATTTCCATAACACTATTATTGATGTATTTAATATTCTCTTTCGGTGTTGGATCGATCAACGACTTGGGTCATTACGATGGCCCCACTCGAAAGGTACTTGAGTTCCACCTTATAGCGTTCAAAGGAAAAAATAAACATCCAAGTTTTTGTTCCAGTGATACAGGTGTCACCTATGATACTCTTATTGTATTAGTTTTCACGTCAGGTTCCTAAAAACTGGTTACTTGTATCTTAAATCCATAAGGAGAAACAGAGGGGGAAAACCTCGCATTGGATCTGAATTCCTCTGTTAATTTATTATGGATCGTAGCGTTTTGTAGAGTTTGAATACTCCTTTAATTTCTGGTCTGATTATGGGATTATGAAACATGTTTGATGTAATTAAATTACCATACCCTTGACTCTATGTTATTGTAATGAATCAGGACTGTAACTATTTACTTCAATTATATAGTCAGTTTTAATGGGAAGGACTCAAATTTCATGTTATGCAACCCTCAATAATTATCTTTCTATATATTAGATATTTATATAACTCAGAAACTCTGTATCGGCAGTAGCATGTATTGACATACGAAATTCTATTTTATATTCCTTCTGGGCCTACTTTGGTATTTATAATAAAATCGAACATCCCTTATTTATTTATATAGCTGTGCATATTCCAATCCATAAAAAAGATATACACATATATTTTTATATGTTTCCAGAATTTATGTCTAGCACTTTCACAGTTAAATATTACTTGAATCTGAACATCTATGTGTATGTATTCACATGCCTGGTAGAGGTTAAAATAACCCTGAAAAGGTTCTAAATTATTTAACTTGCAGGTATATCTTAGGTACCTACCATAACTGACACACCATGGCTTCCATCACTGTATTTGTTAATTAAATTCAGACAGTATTTACAACAGTGAACACATAACAACTTTAGTACTTATTTTGTTAACAAAATCAAACTGTACCTAAATAGTTAACACACAGTAGATTTATTACTTTATTCGTTAACAAAACCAACTTCCAATGTGCATCCTACAAGTCGTTTTATTTCACTTAGCCATCATCCATTAAAACATTTCAACAAACAATAGATAGGAGTCACGATCTGAACAAAATTTGGGACAACAAAAGGAACAATCAAGTTCCTCCCATCCATAGAACAGAACAACCAATCTACTTTCTCCGATCACCCCCTAGCCTGACCATGAATCCATTAGGCTGAACTCCAAAATCCTCCTTAGCTATTGTCCTCCTCCAGAATGATAAACAAATTCTCCTTGCCTCACACTCAGTGTTCATAACAACAACTGATATTTCTCTCCTTAGCATACTAGGAAGCATCCTGCCTCCTCCGATATGTTATATATGCCAAAATCATTTGTGCCTAGGTCTTTTCCCCTTGGGAATTTTTGTATATTTACAAATCCCTGATTTTCAGGGGTTTCCAATGGCCAAATTCTTGATTTGTCACTTGTAACATTCATCCCTAAGGTAATTCCAACATGTTCCCCACTCATGGAATCATGGTCAACTGATTTCAACCTAGCTATTCTATTTGTCTCTCAGCAATAAATATAAAATTATTTGTTTCTTACAAGTTTCATAGTCAAATCGTTGGTTGGGAAAATCAAATATTTGCCCAACAGTCACCCAAAAAATAAATTACATTTAACTAAATTCGAAATTTGAAATTTCCATAAATGGCGATAATTTTCCAATTTCGAATTTACCAAAATCGAAAATAAATTCCTAAGTATTTTCCAAACTTCAATAATAATTTATTTTTTGGTGTTGTTACATCCTTTCCCCCTTCAGTACAACACTTTCCTCAGTGTTCGTTCCTTTCTCGGAACGGGGTTGGATGAGATTTGTGCAAATCTCCCTCCAATTCCCAAGTGGCCTCCTCAGGACTAACGTGCTTCCATTGCACTTTTACCTGGGAGATGGCTCTTTTTCGTAGTGTTATTTCTCTCCTATGCAAAATGCGTAGAGGTTATGCTTGGAACTTTCCTTCTAGTTCCACCTACTCCATGTTCCAATCGATCATGTGAGTAAGATTATGAACATAATTTTTTAACAAAGAAACATGAAATACATTATGAATTTTCAGATTTGCAGGAAGAGAAAGTTGGTATGCCATGGGTCAAGTTTGAGCTAAGATCTCGAAAGGGCCACAAAACCAGGGTGCCAACTTGGAACAATTTCCTAGATTTAGTGAACTTCTTCTGGCTTTGACTTTTAAATAAACATGGTCTCTAGATTAGAATTCTTGGTGTCTTCTTTTCAGATCTGCGTAACTTTTCTATCTGTCCTGTGCTTCTTTTAAATTATGTTGTACTTTTCTTACCCTATTTTCCATTTCCTAGAGAATTTATGGTCCTACCATGACTCTGTCAACTGGGTTATCCCAGCTAATCAGAGTCGTACACTTTCTGTCGTACAGTACTTTGAAGGGGCTCGTCTTAGCCAATGTCTGGTAACCATTGTTGTACTCAAATTCCACCAAGTTCATGTAGTCTTCCCACTTACTTACTTTCATCCTTATGTACATTCATAACATATATTCCATGATTTACTTTGTTCAGTCGGTCTGCCCATCCATTTGTGGATGGTAGCTTGTGCTGAAATTCAAGATAGTATTTAACCCTGCAAACAATTGTTTCCAAAATGTAGATGTAAATTTTACGTCTCTATCTGAAATCACCATTTTAGGAATACCATGCAGTCTAAAAATTTCTTTCATGAATAATTCAACATTAATAGCTTTAAAAGTAGACTTTACAGGAATAATGTGTGCATACTTACTAAGCTTATCAATTATTACCATGATTGAATCATTATGTTTTTAAGTTCTAGGCAAACCTGTGATAAAATCCAGTGATATAGTCTCCCATTTCCATTCTGGCACATGTAGAGGTTGCAATAGGTCGGCTCGATGTTGGTGTTCAAATTTCACCTATTGACAATCTTGGCATTTAGACAAGTATTATGTTGTTTCAACCTTCATATTAGGCCATTAAAATAATTTCCTTAGTGCTATTACCATTTTCTGGTATCCCAGATGACCTGAATATGGTTTCTTGTGTACTTTTTCCAAAACAGTTAACTTTAATTCAGCAGAATATCATCTGTATAATCTATTTTTAAATCTTATTAGACCATGTTTTTCCAAACTCAGATCTGTTCTGTCTTAATTTTCTACATTATTTCGTAAATATGCCACTGTTTTAATGTAATTTTCATCGTTATTACTTGCAACCTTTATCCTCTGCTCAATATCGCTTTTAGCCCTACTAATGTTCATTTAAAATAGCCCACGAATTCGTCTACTTAAAGCATTAGCCACCTTGTTTTCCTTACCCTTGATGTATCTTACCTCGAAGTCGAATTCACTCAAGAAGGCCAACCATCTTGCTTTCCTTACGTTAAGGTTTGGTTGAATAAACAAAAATTTCACACCACTCTTATGAGTCAACAACATAAATTTTCTGCCCATTAGATAGTGTCTCCACATATTTAATGCGTGGATGACAGTTGATAACTCTAAGTCGTGACTGGCATAGTTTCATTCGTGCTCTTTTAGTTTTCGAGACTCATAAAAAATAGTGCTCCCTTCTTGAGTTAGGACACCTCCCAAACCTTCTTTACTCGCATCCACACAGACTGTGAAGTCTTTATCCGGGTATGCTACATTTAAAATGTGTGCGATTGTTAGCAATTCCTTTAACTTATTAAAACTGTCCTGAAAATTTGGTTCCCTTCTTTTGTAAAGATGTGATAGGGTAAGCAATCTTGGAGAATCCCTCTATAAATCTGCGGTAATATCCGATGATTCCCATGAATTACTGGATGTCCGCTACGTCATTAGGGATCAACGATTCCATGATGGCTCTAATTTTCTCTGGGTCGACTGCAATCCCTTCTTCAGATATTACATGTCCTAGGTACTGTATTTTATTTTGATAAAAGTCACACGTCGAATTTAGCATACAATTTGTGTTTTCTTAAGGTTTGCAGTACTATCCTCATATGTTCTTTGTGTTCTTCTTATGTTTTAGAATACACTAGGATATCGTCAATAAATACCAAAACAAACTTATCCAAGTACTGACTGAAATTGTTGTTCATTAAACACATAAAAGTTGCTAGCGCGTTAGTGATGCCAAATGGTATAACAACAAATTCATAATGTCCATATCTTGTTCCGAATGTTGTTTTACTTATGTCCTCATATTTTATTCTAACCTAGTGATAACCAGATCTTAAATCTAATTTAGAAAAAATCCTTGCCCAACCTACTTAATCTAACAGATCATTTATCCTAGGTAAGGGGTATTTGTTCTTAACCGTCATTTTGTTTAACTGTCTGTAATCAATGCATAATCTTATATTTCCATCCTTCTTTTTAACAAAAAGGACTAGTGCTCCCCATGGTGAGACACTTGTTCGGATGTACTTCTTGTCCAATAGTTCTTGTAGTTGAATCTTTAATTCTGTTAATTCGGGTAAACTCATTTGGTAGGGCGCCTTAGATATAGGAGCTGAACCAGGCAACAGATTGATAGAAAATTATATCTCTCTCCTTGGGGTAAATTCATGTATCTCATCAACAAACACATCTCTAAAATCATGCAAGACGACAAAATCCTCTAAGCTACGTTTATTTTCTTTTTCCAACAGATATGTCACTTGGATAGCATAAATCTCACAACCTTTTCTCATGCACTTCTTAAATTGCATTGTTGAAATCTGCCTAACTGAGATTGGTTTTCATATGCCTTGAACTATCCTAATAGTGTCATTTTTGTCTTTAAACATGAGTGATTTTTCATAACAATATAAAATTGCTTTATGCCTTTCTAACCAATCCATTCCGATAATTATATCATAATACCCTAACGGTAGAATATTCAGAATTATCTTTGTGTTTTGACCACCTAAACTGAACTCACATTCGGAAATAAAATCAGATACTTTTCCTTTTGTTTAAGTTGTTGGTTGTAGTATCCAAGATTTTGCATGTCTTCTTTTCTTAAGTTTAATTGATGCCACTACACCAGGAGAAATATAACTCAAGGAAGCTCCTGGATCAATTAAAACAGAAACACGAGCATTGTTAACTTTACCTTCAACTTCCACTATGGTGGATTGGTGATCAGCTTGTCGACCATCCACGACTACGTTGATCCGATGTAAACTTCTGCCCACATATCCCACTGTAGAGGCTTCCTGTAGGTTGTGAATTGTAGTCCTGGTTGTAGAGGTTAATCATGGATAGTTCTTCCTTAAGTGAGGTTCTCCGCATTCCCAACATTTCAACGGTTCTCTCGGGCTGTCCCCAAACTTATTTGTTCCCAGATTAACTGGTTTACCACCTCCTTGGGTGTTTTGAAACCCTTTCCTTGGAAAACTTTTTACTGCATTCTGGAAGGGGGTTGGTTGATATCTCTTCTTCCGCTGGTTCATTTTGTCTTGTTTCTTGGCTTTCCAAGCCTTGGGAAATTTCGACCGTTGTTTGTATTGGTCGTAACACATTTGAGCCTTATTGAAAACTTCACTTAAGGACTTGGGGTTTTCAAATTCGATTCTTTACTTATAGGATTGTGGTAGACAGCTTAGGAATCACTAGATTTTTACTTTGTCCTCCCGAATATAAGGCACAAACCTTAATAATTCCAGGAACTTGTTTATGAGGTCATCCATAGACATTTGACCGAGTCATAGTTCATAAAACTCCTTGGTTTTTATTTCATAGTAACTTTCAGATAAATACAGTTTCTTAAAGTATTTCTTAAAATCCGAACACTCCATCTGTTTTTTCCTTTAGGCCCTTGGCCAACTTCAGGTCCTGCCACCATATGCTAGCTTTTCCTTTCAGATTATAGATGGCCATTCTGACCTTCATATTGTTGGAACAGTTGTAGATCTGGAAATACTTTTTTATGTCTAGTAACCATGCTTCAGCCTCCTCTCCGGTCATGGATTCCCCATCAAAGGTGGACGATTTGATTTTCTTAAAATCTCCCTCAAGATGGTCCATTTGTTTCCTTTTTCTTCCTATGGTTGTTTTATCTTCTGTTGATGGTGTACCTTCGAAAGAGTTGTCCCATTTTTCTCCTTCAGGACCAGAATTTTTGGAGGCCCTTTTACTGACCTCTTCTTCCTCATTATTATCCTTTGGGCTCTTCTTTGTTACTATGCTACGCAGCAGTACTTCATTCATTTCCTGTTGTTCTTTTTGTGGCTTTTTTCGTTTATCATTGTCTGGTTTCAAAACTTGCAGTTCCACAATGAGAGTTCTCATAGTTTCCAGAACCTCGGTAGGTGAACTTTCATCATTGTTTTGCCTATGTTCTTCCGGAGGTATTTTCTCAGGATTCTCCCCGAGTCTGATCTGAGCTTCATTCCATGCTTCCATGATCACAACAGAAATAAAGATTTTTGGTTTTTAACAATAATTGTTTTGTTAGCTTCTTCATAAAATAGAAAATATGTGCTAAGCAAATATTTTTGGCCTTGTTTAAGGTCCAAGTGTTGTAACCTTTACTCTTATACCATATGTAATGTTCCCCAAATTTACCAATAAAAAAAATAAAAAATAGGGATTCTTAGAGTTGATCATTCGTCATTCTAACCTTTCATTCATTCATCAACTATACTAAATAACTTACACACACTATTTCTTGTCACATGTGCAAGTTACTTATATGTATTTAGCTATGACTAACTCAACCCTATTCACAACAACATGGTGAAATAGTAACCTAATAACTAACAATTATTTCACTTGGGACTTAATGCTACTTGTATAACACAATCATATTCATATATACATATACCTTGGAGATTCCCTTCTATTTGAATAACATGATTATATGTATATTTTCATCTTAGGATTTCCATTTCATTTGCATAGAACGATTATATATATATATATATATATATATATGTGTGTGTGTGTGTGTGTGTGTGTGTGTATGTATATATATATATATATATATATATATATATATATGTATATTCATTAGAAATTCCATTATACCCGCACAACTCATACGACATACCATGAGATAGTTTTTAATGTGTAAAACAACGATCATTGGGTAATGTATCATCCACCTCAATTCACATGTGGGAAGTGTCCATATTACGTATTGTTGTTATTAATACGACCTCAGTGCGCATGGGTGTTAATACTCAGGTGGTTATGGTTCATAGTTGGCACACACTACGCGTTCTTAGTTGTTTTAACGACCCCATGGTAACCAAGTCTGGTGTAAGGATTAACAATCCTATATGTAAGAGCCAAGAAGTGAAAACAAACATCCCAGAAAGTTAAACCATAACCCTAACTGGACTTTCATTCCCTTCACCATAAATGTTGCCAAGAAACTGCAGAGATATAACTGTCATGACTTAAATAGCTTTGTCTGTGACATTGAATTATTTCTTGTAGCGTACTCTTTTGGCCCATCGTTTGACCTTCGTTCCCATTGATTTTCTTCCACCTCACCCTAATCACATGGTCCAGGTAAAATGTGTAACTCTCACCATTAATCCATCAAGCAAACAGTTTTTCCGAGACTATTGTTCATTCCTTCTCTTGTGTTGTGTAACTTTGGAAAACAAATCGCTCTGCAATAATTCTGCAACTACACTCTGTGTGTAACCCCAGCAAGGAGGAGGTATGTTGTCCAATATAGGCACAAGACATTACATGCCCAACGATCACTCCTTTACCAGGTATGTTGGGCCAACCTTTCTTTCTTGAGTTACAATAGGTTGTAGGACAGTTCATTCGCAAATATTTTTGGGATTGCCTCTATAACTATTTTCAATAAGATTGTTGGATGTGTATTCATTCTTGCTACTCTTAAGCTTCCAGAGTACTACTAACCTGGTTCTGTGTGACGAAACCGAACCCTATTTCATAGTGGCTTGTTGTTTCATCTAATCTATGAGGACAACCATTCATTGTTATAGGGTTTCCATTACTCGTAATCCATTCCTGAATAGTTCTGTAATGAGACGCCTCTTAGTGTTTATTGGCTTTGTGCTTGTCCCTCCGAGTCTAACTCAAACGAATTGTGGTCTCGCTCTACGAGGGTATCAAACCTCCACTCCATATGACTCTGTATTGTAAGGTCTATCACAAGGAATGAGTCTACTGTATCACCAGTGGTTATGGCATTATATGTAGACTCCTTTCACATATTGTAGTTTTTGAGTATTCCTGGTTCGTGTATGATAATCGTGCGCTAAAGACATTTGATTTATTTGTACTTATTTCTTATATTCATAAGTTATGAAATGATTCTCGGCATGTTTCTTATTAACTTCCCTATTTTAGATCAAGTGTTGGGTCTTTGGAAGTCTAGGTTTGTGAAAAATTATACACCTGAAACTTGCGGCCAAACTACTCCACCCACGATTATTCATTGTTGGGTTGAACCCTTTCCTGAGGTATGGTAAGGGGTTCTAGTTATTGGGTATAATTTGTGATTAAGTTATCACTGCATTCATCATCCTATATAAGAAATTATTATAGTCATTCGACTCCCACTGTGGATTAAAATTTTACTCTTAAATTTATTTTATATGAATTACTCAAATGCATTGTTCTTTTACGCCTGTCTTATATGACTTGTTCGAATGCATTATTCTGGGATTCTATGTTTACGCTTGTCAATCCCCACTTTGTTATCGTAAAAGGAAAGTATTATTTCCTACCCAGAACTCCACTGCATTCATCTTTCCCTTACTTTGTAACCCCCTTTTATAAATATGGGGCCCATGCCTTACAACCTTATCGGTGGTCCCGAAACGAGCAGTTATGTAAGAAGTGATTTATATTGTCTATGTTTTACCGTTCTGGATTATGCAATATGTATGTTACATGTATTTACAGAGTTCTAAATGTTTTATTACATGTTGCGCATTTGATTTAGTATGTATTCGGTTACAATAACTAATGATGGGACCCCTGTTCATGTGGCGAGGGTACCCATAAGCCAATTCATAACCCACTCCTCCCCTTCGATGATGGACAATTTTCTCAGTACCGACGATGAGGTAAGAAACCCCACGTCATCTTCATTATAAGTGATTGTTCGTATTTAAATTATTTTTAATTTCACGAAAATGTTTTGACCATCACTGTGTCATTGACATGTATTAATTGTTGATATATTTCCATAACACTGTTACTGTTGTATTTAATCTTCTCTTGTAGTGTTGGATCACTCGACGGCTTGGGTCATTACGAGGGCCCCACTTGAAAGGTACTTGAGTTCCACCTTATAGCGTTCAAAGGAAAAAATAACCATCCAGGTTTTTGCTCTAGTGATACAGGTGTCACCTAGGATACTCTTATTGTGTTAGTTTTCATGCCAAGTTCCTAGCATTTGGTTACATGTATCTTAAATCCATAAGGAGAAACAGAGGGGAAAACCCCCGCATTGGATCTGAATTCCTTTGTTAATTTATTATGGATCGTAGTGTTTTGTAGAGTTTGAATACTCCTTTAATTTTTGTTCTAATTCTAGGATTATGAAACATGTTTGATGTAATTACATTACCAAACCCTTGACTCTACGTTATTGTAATGAATCAGGAATGTAAATATTTACTTCAATTAAATAGTCAGTTTTAATGGGAAGGACTCGAATTTCAAGTTATGCAACCCTCAATAATTAGTTTTATGTATATTAGATATTTATATAACTCAGAAACTTTGTATCGGCAGCAACATGTATTCACATATGGAATTCTATTTTATATTCCTTCTAGGCCTACTTTGGTATTTATAGCAAAATTGAACATCCCTTAGTTATTTATATAGCTGTGCATATTCCAATCCACGAAAATAGATATACACATATATGTTTATATGTTTCCAGAATTTATGTCTAGCACTTTCACAGTTAAATATTACTTGAATCTAAACATCTATGTGTATGTATTCACATGCCTAGTACAGGTTAAAATAACTCTGAAAAGGTTCTAAATTATTTAACTTGCAGGTATGTCTTGGGTACCTACCATAACTGACACACCATGGCTTTCATCACTGTATTCGTTAATTAAATTCAGACTATATTTACAACAATTAACACATAGCAGCTTCAATACTTATTTTGTTAACAAAATCAAACTGTACCTAAATAGTTAACACACATTAGCTTTATTAATTTATTCATTAACAAAATAAACCTCCAAGTTGCATCCTACAAGTCAATTTATTTCACTTAACCATCATCTAGTAAAACAATTCAGTAAACAATATATAGGAGTACTTATATGAACAAAATTTGGGACAACAAAAGGAACAACCAAGTTCCTCCCAACCATATAACATAACAATCAATCTACTTTCTTTGATCACCCCCTAGCCTGACCATGAATCCATGAGGGCAAACTCCAAACTCCTCCTTAGCTATTGTCCTCTTCCAAAATAAGAAACAAATTCTCGTTGCCTCACACTCAGAAACTAGTGCTCATAAAAGAAAGTGATATTCCTCTCCTTAGCATACTAAGCAATGTTCTACCTCCTCCCATATGCTATATATGCCAAAAGAATTTTTGCCTAGGTATTTTCCCCTTGGGAATTTTCGCATATTTACAAATCCCTGATTTTCAGGGCTTCCAATGGCCAAATTCCTGATTTTCCACTTGTAACATTCATCCCTGAGATAGTTCCAACATGTTCCCCACTCATGGAGTCATGGTTAGTTGATTTCAACCTAGTTGTTCCATTCGTCTCTCAGCAATAAATATAAAATTATTTGTTTCTTATAAGTTTCATAGTCAAAGATTCGGTTGGGAAAATCAAATCTTTTCCCAATAGTCACCAAAAAGTAAATTACAATTAACTAAATTTGAAATTCAGAATTTCCATAAATGGAAATAATTTTCCAATTTTGAATTTACCAAAAATGGAAATAAATTCCTAAGTATTTTTCGGACTTCAATAATAATTTATTTTTGGGGATGTTACACCTACATATACATATTTTCAGCTTAGCAGCTATTACATTCTTTTACCAAAACCCTAACCCTATCTTGGCTAGGTCTTCTTGCATGCGTGCCTCACATTCCTTCCTCTTCTACATACGCGCCTATTTTGCATGTGTTTCTTTTCTTGCATGTGTGTCTGCCTTACATGTGTTGCTTCATTTGCATGTGTATCTACCTCCCACATCATGTTTTTCCCTCAAATATGACATGCGCCCAACGATTCCCCCAGGTAGCTCCACTTCGCAGCGACCTCAACTAGGGTGTGTTGAAATAGCCTCAAATGAATAGAATTGTCATTAAGGGGTTTAGATAAGCACCATAGGTTAAAGGTAGTCACATGATCACCCGTTTCTTCACCATTATTTCCTTCAAACTTTGGAATGTGAGAAGGAATATTGGTGGGTATAAAGTGCCATGAAGGATATTAAATCATAGGGTCATTCATCAATTTTGACAAGTATAATAGATTTCGCGTGTCTAGAAAAGGGAGTCCCGATTGTAGTGTCGGGGCCCATGATCCTAGGAAATACTAGTTTTGGGATATCGCAGGACAAACAGGGGTCCGTTATATATCATGGCCTTGTTTGGTAGGATAATATCCTCCTACCAACTAATTCATAAAATGTTGTAAGGGCATCATGGAAGTCACTTGTGAAGAGAAAGCGACATCATAAGGATTACTCATATGAGTATAAATGTTTCCCCTAGATGGAGGAACTCCATGTTGGGGGTTTCCCATACTATAAAACTGACTCCCTCCAGATAGAACACCATAGGATAGAGGGGGGTTCACCATAATAAAATAAATCGTAGGAATCGACATTGTGGAAGAAGGAATGATGTACAAAATATAAAAAGTAGAAGGACTTCACATTTGAGCACTTACTCCTAGAAAAGTCAAGCTAGGATTGGGTCCAAAGGAAGGAGGATTTAAACCTTATACCATAGCATTGTATTGATGGATATGACCCCTAACAAATAAAAAATGATAATAAGGAGGCATCATGCCCCAAGACCCAAAACTAGGATTCACATGAGATGATGAAACATAGGATGGCAAGTGCGAAGTTATGTCTAGAATACCATACAAAAAATGATTAGTGGCCAAAGGTATTGACTGAGTACTATGATTCGGTATTCTATGATTCGGAATACCACCTATAAATAGAAAAGGATTCATTCCCATGGGCTTAATAGAGACCATGGGTTGGGTAGCATTAGATGAGGGAGACTCCAACATCCAAATCATTGATGACAAGGGAGTCGAGGCAACCCCACTAATCACAAAGAATATGAGATTTGAAGGGATTCTTGAGACATTCATGTCTGAATTGGTACTCATGGTAGGAAGAACAAGCCTAGGAGGTGGAGATATATGTACCATGCTTATTAACTCTATGCCTTTTAGGAGGCAACTTCAATAAAAGATCAATACGTGGTGGTAGATTTGAAATATAAAGAGACCGACGAGGAGTCTAGTCTCGCTCCGCAATGACTCAAAACTTGAGATACAATACAAAATCCTAAGGTCGACTAGTAATCAAAGAGTAAACTCCTAAATAAAGCTAAAGGACAATACACACAAATAGGATATGATGGTTGAAAGGGACCTCCAAAACTAAAGTGGGTATTCCTCTCCAAAGAGGGGCCTAAGTCTCCATAACAATAGAGTGGAGGTGTTATAATTAGTTATATGGACCCTCGTAGGATTCATAGTGCAGTGAGTTAGATTCCTCCGAAGAGAAAATAATCCATAAGGTATGTTTGTTTTCCGATCCATATATACCGAGGGTACCCGCAGAATAACCCCTGGAAGAAGCCTATGCAGCTACCTATGTCAAGAAACTAAAGTCACCACGATATAACCAATTCTCAAGTGACAAGTCACTATTTTGATCCATCATATGGGAAGGGTAGCGACACCTAAAATATTGAAAGAACCACCTCTCACAGAGGTAAATGCACTAGAAAGACCTCTAGATACGAATAGAACCCTAGAAATATCTCTGATGCTAGGAAGGTATTAGAGGGATATATTTGCAACCAAATTCGCGCGACCTCGTGATTAACTCTAGTGTGGGTGGAGCCTCCTGAGGACACCAATTTTATAATTGATTTAATCACGCCTTGATGAGACACATACATTGAGTTTTATAGCCTTGGGTAATTTTACTCACAAAATCCTATTCCAAGGACCTAGGTCCTACACCTGTTTATTTACCTTGAAAAATAAGATCATTTCTAATAAATTTTAATTATTTATCATTGATTTTAATGGCTTCTTCTTACTCATGAGGTGCGATCATGAAACTTATGGTATTATGATTCAACATATAAAAAAAGAAGCAAATATAAAAACATTGCTAATTACTAGTCTTGATTTTCAATGAGATGATATGCTTCTAAATGTCGTTTCTAAGATGAAAAATCTACAATTTGAATGAAGTGCAATATTTCCTAATATGAAAAAACTAATGTAAAATAGCCAAAAGTGAAAATTCCATAAGTAAAATGCAATAAAGGAATTTTTTTGTATTTTTGATATAATGAAAAGAAAATGCAAGGAATAAATAACAACCTCACAGCAAGACCCTACTGCAAGAAAAATGAGACAAGCCAACACTGCCAAGGAAAGGGTTAGGCCAATAAAATTAGATAAAAGGAAAAATATAGGCTATCAAGCAATAGACAACAGAGAAATTGAGGAAAACGGAGAGAAAATAAAGGAGAAAAATACCCAATACCCCAAAAAGGACATCTCCCCAGTGGAGTCACCAATTATGTTATGAGGAAAATATCTCTATGGCTAGGGGCAAACCACAACAGATGGAAAAACACCCAAAAATCAAATCTAATCTCAAGTATTCTATATAAATGAAATTATAACAAGAGAAGGATAAAATGCTACCTTGTTCGGACGTGCAAAGAATACGATTGTTGAGGACGTGACCCAAAGCTTTATACCTGCAACTTGTCCTCATTTTGTTGGGTAACCTGTGCAAAAAAATGACATCACTTATAAACACATGTGCCACATCAATGACATCATAATTGTCTCTAACCGGAATAAAATTATCACTCTTGGTCAACTTATCAACTATCACAAGAATGACATTGTGTCTATGCGATGTGAGTGATAATCCCGCAACAAAATCCATAGAAATGAATTCCCACTTGGACATAAAAACATCATGCGGTTGTAGGAGACCTGTCGGGTGGTGTTGGTCAACCTTTACTTGTTTACACTCTAATAATTTGGCGACAAAATGTACTACATCATGCTTCATGCCTACCCTGGAAAAAATCTTCTTCATGTCCGCGTACATTTTCTTCACACCCGGATGTGCACAGTAAATTTCTCTATGGGCTTCCTTAAGTATGATGCTTTAAATATCCCCACCTTCGAGGATGTACCTTCTTCCTTGATATCTTAATAATCCATCTTCTTCCAGGATATATCCTTCATACTTTTGATCTACTTTCCTCCCACTATGGAGGGTTGAAGTAACCTTTAAATACCAACTATCTCCAAGAAGTTTCCCCAACACATGCTCCCTCGTATTAAATTGTAAGGGTACCAAGGAGACGACATGTGGTCTCCTGCTCAAGGCATCTG
>ML788343.1:257349-302241 GCA_009831015.1 Picea engelmannii | reverse complement strand
TATATTAGATATTTATATAACTCAGAAACTCTGTATCGGCAGTAGCATGTATTGACATACGAAATTCTATTTTATATTCCTTCTGGGCCTACTTTGGTATTTATAATAAAATCGAACATCCCTTATTTATTTATATAGCTGTGCATATTCCAATCCATAAAAAAGATATACACATATATTTTTATATGTTTCCAGAATTTATGTCTAGCACTTTCACAGTTAAATATTACTTGAATCTGAACATCTATGTGTATGTATTCACATGCCTGGTAGAGGTTAAAATAACCCTGAAAAGGTTCTAAATTATTTAACTTGCAGGTATATCTTAGGTACCTACCATAACTGACACACCATGGCTTCCATCACTGTATTTGTTAATTAAATTCAGACAGTATTTACAACAGTGAACACATAACAACTTTAGTACTTATTTTGTTAACAAAATCAAACTGTACCTAAATAGTTAACACACAGTAGATTTATTACTTTATTCGTTAACAAAACCAACTTCCAATGTGCATCCTACAAGTCGTTTTATTTCACTTAGCCATCATCCATTAAAACATTTCAACAAACAATAGATAGGAGTCACGATCTGAACAAAATTTGGGACAACAAAAGGAACAATCAAGTTCCTCCCATCCATAGAACAGAACAACCAATCTACTTTCTCCGATCACCCCCTAGCCTGACCATGAATCCATTAGGCTGAACTCCAAAATCCTCCTTAGCTATTGTCCTCCTCCAGAATGATAAACAAATTCTCCTTGCCTCACACTCAGTGTTCATAACAACAACTGATATTTCTCTCCTTAGCATACTAGGAAGCATCCTGCCTCCTCCGATATGTTATATATGCCAAAATCATTTGTGCCTAGGTCTTTTCCCCTTGGGAATTTTTGTATATTTACAAATCCCTGATTTTCAGGGGTTTCCAATGGCCAAATTCTTGATTTGTCACTTGTAACATTCATCCCTAAGGTAATTCCAACATGTTCCCCACTCATGGAATCATGGTCAACTGATTTCAACCTAGCTATTCTATTTGTCTCTCAGCAATAAATATAAAATTATTTGTTTCTTACAAGTTTCATAGTCAAATCGTTGGTTGGGAAAATCAAATATTTGCCCAACAGTCACCCAAAAAATAAATTACATTTAACTAAATTCGAAATTTGAAATTTCCATAAATGGCGATAATTTTCCAATTTCGAATTTACCAAAATCGAAAATAAATTCCTAAGTATTTTCCAAACTTCAATAATAATTTATTTTTTGGTGTTGTTACATCCTTTCCCCCTTCAGTACAACACTTTCCTCAGTGTTCGTTCCTTTCTCGGAACGGGGTTGGATGAGATTTGTGCAAATCTCCCTCCAATTCCCAAGTGGCCTCCTCAGGACTAACGTGCTTCCATTGCACTTTTACCTGGGAGATGGCTCTTTTTCGTAGTGTTATTTCTCTCCTATGCAAAATGCGTAGAGGTTATGCTTGGAACTTTCCTTCTAGTTCCACCTACTCCATGTTCCAATCGATCATGTGAGTAAGATTATGAACATAATTTTTTAACAAAGAAACATGAAATACATTATGAATTTTCAGATTTGCAGGAAGAGAAAGTTGGTATGCCATGGGTCAAGTTTGAGCTAAGATCTCGAAAGGGCCACAAAACCAGGGTGCCAACTTGGAACAATTTCCTAGATTTAGTGAACTTCTTCTGGCTTTGACTTTTAAATAAACATGGTCTCTAGATTAGAATTCTTGGTGTCTTCTTTTCAGATCTGCGTAACTTTTCTATCTGTCCTGTGCTTCTTTTAAATTATGTTGTACTTTTCTTACCCTATTTTCCATTTCCTAGAGAATTTATGGTCCTACCATGACTCTGTCAACTGGGTTATCCCAGCTAATCAGAGTCGTACACTTTCTGTCGTACAGTACTTTGAAGGGGCTCGTCTTAGCCAATGTCTGGTAACCATTGTTGTACTCAAATTCCACCAAGTTCATGTAGTCTTCCCACTTACTTACTTTCATCCTTATGTACATTCATAACATATATTCCATGATTTACTTTGTTCAGTCGGTCTGCCCATCCATTTGTGGATGGTAGCTTGTGCTGAAATTCAAGATAGTATTTAACCCTGCAAACAATTGTTTCCAAAATGTAGATGTAAATTTTACGTCTCTATCTGAAATCACCATTTTAGGAATACCATGCAGTCTAAAAATTTCTTTCATGAATAATTCAACATTAATAGCTTTAAAAGTAGACTTTACAGGAATAATGTGTGCATACTTACTAAGCTTATCAATTATTACCATGATTGAATCATTATGTTTTTAAGTTCTAGGCAAACCTGTGATAAAATCCAGTGATATAGTCTCCCATTTCCATTCTGGCACATGTAGAGGTTGCAATAGGTCGGCTCGATGTTGGTGTTCAAATTTCACCTATTGACAATCTTGGCATTTAGACAAGTATTATGTTGTTTCAACCTTCATATTAGGCCATTAAAATAATTTCCTTAGTGCTATTACCATTTTCTGGTATCCCAGATGACCTGAATATGGTTTCTTGTGTACTTTTTCCAAAACAGTTAACTTTAATTCAGCAGAATATCATCTGTATAATCTATTTTTAAATCTTATTAGACCATGTTTTTCCAAACTCAGATCTGTTCTGTCTTAATTTTCTACATTATTTCGTAAATATGCCACTGTTTTAATGTAATTTTCATCGTTATTACTTGCAACCTTTATCCTCTGCTCAATATCGCTTTTAGCCCTACTAATGTTCATTTAAAATAGCCCACGAATTCGTCTACTTAAAGCATTAGCCACCTTGTTTTCCTTACCCTTGATGTATCTTACCTCGAAGTCGAATTCACTCAAGAAGGCCAACCATCTTGCTTTCCTTACGTTAAGGTTTGGTTGAATAAACAAAAATTTCACACCACTCTTATGAGTCAACAACATAAATTTTCTGCCCATTAGATAGTGTCTCCACATATTTAATGCGTGGATGACAGTTGATAACTCTAAGTCGTGACTGGCATAGTTTCATTCGTGCTCTTTTAGTTTTCGAGACTCATAAAAAATAGTGCTCCCTTCTTGAGTTAGGACACCTCCCAAACCTTCTTTACTCGCATCCACACAGACTGTGAAGTCTTTATCCGGGTATGCTACATTTAAAATGTGTGCGATTGTTAGCAATTCCTTTAACTTATTAAAACTGTCCTGAAAATTTGGTTCCCTTCTTTTGTAAAGATGTGATAGGGTAAGCAATCTTGGAGAATCCCTCTATAAATCTGCGGTAATATCCGATGATTCCCATGAATTACTGGATGTCCGCTACGTCATTAGGGATCAACGATTCCATGATGGCTCTAATTTTCTCTGGGTCGACTGCAATCCCTTCTTCAGATATTACATGTCCTAGGTACTGTATTTTATTTTGATAAAAGTCACACGTCGAATTTAGCATACAATTTGTGTTTTCTTAAGGTTTGCAGTACTATCCTCATATGTTCTTTGTGTTCTTCTTATGTTTTAGAATACACTAGGATATCGTCAATAAATACCAAAACAAACTTATCCAAGTACTGACTGAAATTGTTGTTCATTAAACACATAAAAGTTGCTAGCGCGTTAGTGATGCCAAATGGTATAACAACAAATTCATAATGTCCATATCTTGTTCCGAATGTTGTTTTACTTATGTCCTCATATTTTATTCTAACCTAGTGATAACCAGATCTTAAATCTAATTTAGAAAAAATCCTTGCCCAACCTACTTAATCTAACAGATCATTTATCCTAGGTAAGGGGTATTTGTTCTTAACCGTCATTTTGTTTAACTGTCTGTAATCAATGCATAATCTTATATTTCCATCCTTCTTTTTAACAAAAAGGACTAGTGCTCCCCATGGTGAGACACTTGTTCGGATGTACTTCTTGTCCAATAGTTCTTGTAGTTGAATCTTTAATTCTGTTAATTCGGGTAAACTCATTTGGTAGGGCGCCTTAGATATAGGAGCTGAACCAGGCAACAGATTGATAGAAAATTATATCTCTCTCCTTGGGGTAAATTCATGTATCTCATCAACAAACACATCTCTAAAATCATGCAAGACGACAAAATCCTCTAAGCTACGTTTATTTTCTTTTTCCAACAGATATGTCACTTGGATAGCATAAATCTCACAACCTTTTCTCATGCACTTCTTAAATTGCATTGTTGAAATCTGCCTAACTGAGATTGGTTTTCATATGCCTTGAACTATCCTAATAGTGTCATTTTTGTCTTTAAACATGAGTGATTTTTCATAACAATATAAAATTGCTTTATGCCTTTCTAACCAATCCATTCCGATAATTATATCATAATACCCTAACGGTAGAATATTCAGAATTATCTTTGTGTTTTGACCACCTAAACTGAACTCACATTCGGAAATAAAATCAGATACTTTTCCTTTTGTTTAAGTTGTTGGTTGTAGTATCCAAGATTTTGCATGTCTTCTTTTCTTAAGTTTAATTGATGCCACTACACCAGGAGAAATATAACTCAAGGAAGCTCCTGGATCAATTAAAACAGAAACACGAGCATTGTTAACTTTACCTTCAACTTCCACTATGGTGGATTGGTGATCAGCTTGTCGACCATCCACGACTACGTTGATCCGATGTAAACTTCTGCCCACATATCCCACTGTAGAGGCTTCCTGTAGGTTGTGAATTGTAGTCCTGGTTGTAGAGGTTAATCATGGATAGTTCTTCCTTAAGTGAGGTTCTCCGCATTCCCAACATTTCAACGGTTCTCTCGGGCTGTCCCCAAACTTATTTGTTCCCAGATTAACTGGTTTACCACCTCCTTGGGTGTTTTGAAACCCTTTCCTTGGAAAACTTTTTACTGCATTCTGGAAGGGGGTTGGTTGATATCTCTTCTTCCGCTGGTTCATTTTGTCTTGTTTCTTGGCTTTCCAAGCCTTGGGAAATTTCGACCGTTGTTTGTATTGGTCGTAACACATTTGAGCCTTATTGAAAACTTCACTTAAGGACTTGGGGTTTTCAAATTCGATTCTTTACTTATAGGATTGTGGTAGACAGCTTAGGAATCACTAGATTTTTACTTTGTCCTCCCGAATATAAGGCACAAACCTTAATAATTCCAGGAACTTGTTTATGAGGTCATCCATAGACATTTGACCGAGTCATAGTTCATAAAACTCCTTGGTTTTTATTTCATAGTAACTTTCAGATAAATACAGTTTCTTAAAGTATTTCTTAAAATCCGAACACTCCATCTGTTTTTTCCTTTAGGCCCTTGGCCAACTTCAGGTCCTGCCACCATATGCTAGCTTTTCCTTTCAGATTATAGATGGCCATTCTGACCTTCATATTGTTGGAACAGTTGTAGATCTGGAAATACTTTTTTATGTCTAGTAACCATGCTTCAGCCTCCTCTCCGGTCATGGATTCCCCATCAAAGGTGGACGATTTGATTTTCTTAAAATCTCCCTCAAGATGGTCCATTTGTTTCCTTTTTCTTCCTATGGTTGTTTTATCTTCTGTTGATGGTGTACCTTCGAAAGAGTTGTCCCATTTTTCTCCTTCAGGACCAGAATTTTTGGAGGCCCTTTTACTGACCTCTTCTTCCTCATTATTATCCTTTGGGCTCTTCTTTGTTACTATGCTACGCAGCAGTACTTCATTCATTTCCTGTTGTTCTTTTTGTGGCTTTTTTCGTTTATCATTGTCTGGTTTCAAAACTTGCAGTTCCACAATGAGAGTTCTCATAGTTTCCAGAACCTCGGTAGGTGAACTTTCATCATTGTTTTGCCTATGTTCTTCCGGAGGTATTTTCTCAGGATTCTCCCCGAGTCTGATCTGAGCTTCATTCCATGCTTCCATGATCACAACAGAAATAAAGATTTTTGGTTTTTAACAATAATTGTTTTGTTAGCTTCTTCATAAAATAGAAAATATGTGCTAAGCAAATATTTTTGGCCTTGTTTAAGGTCCAAGTGTTGTAACCTTTACTCTTATACCATATGTAATGTTCCCCAAATTTACCAATAAAAAAAATAAAAAATAGGGATTCTTAGAGTTGATCATTCGTCATTCTAACCTTTCATTCATTCATCAACTATACTAAATAACTTACACACACTATTTCTTGTCACATGTGCAAGTTACTTATATGTATTTAGCTATGACTAACTCAACCCTATTCACAACAACATGGTGAAATAGTAACCTAATAACTAACAATTATTTCACTTGGGACTTAATGCTACTTGTATAACACAATCATATTCATATATACATATACCTTGGAGATTCCCTTCTATTTGAATAACATGATTATATGTATATTTTCATCTTAGGATTTCCATTTCATTTGCATAGAACGATTATATATATATATATATATATATATATGTGTGTGTGTGTGTGTGTGTGTGTGTGTATGTATATATATATATATATATATATATATATATATATGTATATTCATTAGAAATTCCATTATACCCGCACAACTCATACGACATACCATGAGATAGTTTTTAATGTGTAAAACAACGATCATTGGGTAATGTATCATCCACCTCAATTCACATGTGGGAAGTGTCCATATTACGTATTGTTGTTATTAATACGACCTCAGTGCGCATGGGTGTTAATACTCAGGTGGTTATGGTTCATAGTTGGCACACACTACGCGTTCTTAGTTGTTTTAACGACCCCATGGTAACCAAGTCTGGTGTAAGGATTAACAATCCTATATGTAAGAGCCAAGAAGTGAAAACAAACATCCCAGAAAGTTAAACCATAACCCTAACTGGACTTTCATTCCCTTCACCATAAATGTTGCCAAGAAACTGCAGAGATATAACTGTCATGACTTAAATAGCTTTGTCTGTGACATTGAATTATTTCTTGTAGCGTACTCTTTTGGCCCATCGTTTGACCTTCGTTCCCATTGATTTTCTTCCACCTCACCCTAATCACATGGTCCAGGTAAAATGTGTAACTCTCACCATTAATCCATCAAGCAAACAGTTTTTCCGAGACTATTGTTCATTCCTTCTCTTGTGTTGTGTAACTTTGGAAAACAAATCGCTCTGCAATAATTCTGCAACTACACTCTGTGTGTAACCCCAGCAAGGAGGAGGTATGTTGTCCAATATAGGCACAAGACATTACATGCCCAACGATCACTCCTTTACCAGGTATGTTGGGCCAACCTTTCTTTCTTGAGTTACAATAGGTTGTAGGACAGTTCATTCGCAAATATTTTTGGGATTGCCTCTATAACTATTTTCAATAAGATTGTTGGATGTGTATTCATTCTTGCTACTCTTAAGCTTCCAGAGTACTACTAACCTGGTTCTGTGTGACGAAACCGAACCCTATTTCATAGTGGCTTGTTGTTTCATCTAATCTATGAGGACAACCATTCATTGTTATAGGGTTTCCATTACTCGTAATCCATTCCTGAATAGTTCTGTAATGAGACGCCTCTTAGTGTTTATTGGCTTTGTGCTTGTCCCTCCGAGTCTAACTCAAACGAATTGTGGTCTCGCTCTACGAGGGTATCAAACCTCCACTCCATATGACTCTGTATTGTAAGGTCTATCACAAGGAATGAGTCTACTGTATCACCAGTGGTTATGGCATTATATGTAGACTCCTTTCACATATTGTAGTTTTTGAGTATTCCTGGTTCGTGTATGATAATCGTGCGCTAAAGACATTTGATTTATTTGTACTTATTTCTTATATTCATAAGTTATGAAATGATTCTCGGCATGTTTCTTATTAACTTCCCTATTTTAGATCAAGTGTTGGGTCTTTGGAAGTCTAGGTTTGTGAAAAATTATACACCTGAAACTTGCGGCCAAACTACTCCACCCACGATTATTCATTGTTGGGTTGAACCCTTTCCTGAGGTATGGTAAGGGGTTCTAGTTATTGGGTATAATTTGTGATTAAGTTATCACTGCATTCATCATCCTATATAAGAAATTATTATAGTCATTCGACTCCCACTGTGGATTAAAATTTTACTCTTAAATTTATTTTATATGAATTACTCAAATGCATTGTTCTTTTACGCCTGTCTTATATGACTTGTTCGAATGCATTATTCTGGGATTCTATGTTTACGCTTGTCAATCCCCACTTTGTTATCGTAAAAGGAAAGTATTATTTCCTACCCAGAACTCCACTGCATTCATCTTTCCCTTACTTTGTAACCCCCTTTTATAAATATGGGGCCCATGCCTTACAACCTTATCGGTGGTCCCGAAACGAGCAGTTATGTAAGAAGTGATTTATATTGTCTATGTTTTACCGTTCTGGATTATGCAATATGTATGTTACATGTATTTACAGAGTTCTAAATGTTTTATTACATGTTGCGCATTTGATTTAGTATGTATTCGGTTACAATAACTAATGATGGGACCCCTGTTCATGTGGCGAGGGTACCCATAAGCCAATTCATAACCCACTCCTCCCCTTCGATGATGGACAATTTTCTCAGTACCGACGATGAGGTAAGAAACCCCACGTCATCTTCATTATAAGTGATTGTTCGTATTTAAATTATTTTTAATTTCACGAAAATGTTTTGACCATCACTGTGTCATTGACATGTATTAATTGTTGATATATTTCCATAACACTGTTACTGTTGTATTTAATCTTCTCTTGTAGTGTTGGATCACTCGACGGCTTGGGTCATTACGAGGGCCCCACTTGAAAGGTACTTGAGTTCCACCTTATAGCGTTCAAAGGAAAAAATAACCATCCAGGTTTTTGCTCTAGTGATACAGGTGTCACCTAGGATACTCTTATTGTGTTAGTTTTCATGCCAAGTTCCTAGCATTTGGTTACATGTATCTTAAATCCATAAGGAGAAACAGAGGGGAAAACCCCCGCATTGGATCTGAATTCCTTTGTTAATTTATTATGGATCGTAGTGTTTTGTAGAGTTTGAATACTCCTTTAATTTTTGTTCTAATTCTAGGATTATGAAACATGTTTGATGTAATTACATTACCAAACCCTTGACTCTACGTTATTGTAATGAATCAGGAATGTAAATATTTACTTCAATTAAATAGTCAGTTTTAATGGGAAGGACTCGAATTTCAAGTTATGCAACCCTCAATAATTAGTTTTATGTATATTAGATATTTATATAACTCAGAAACTTTGTATCGGCAGCAACATGTATTCACATATGGAATTCTATTTTATATTCCTTCTAGGCCTACTTTGGTATTTATAGCAAAATTGAACATCCCTTAGTTATTTATATAGCTGTGCATATTCCAATCCACGAAAATAGATATACACATATATGTTTATATGTTTCCAGAATTTATGTCTAGCACTTTCACAGTTAAATATTACTTGAATCTAAACATCTATGTGTATGTATTCACATGCCTAGTACAGGTTAAAATAACTCTGAAAAGGTTCTAAATTATTTAACTTGCAGGTATGTCTTGGGTACCTACCATAACTGACACACCATGGCTTTCATCACTGTATTCGTTAATTAAATTCAGACTATATTTACAACAATTAACACATAGCAGCTTCAATACTTATTTTGTTAACAAAATCAAACTGTACCTAAATAGTTAACACACATTAGCTTTATTAATTTATTCATTAACAAAATAAACCTCCAAGTTGCATCCTACAAGTCAATTTATTTCACTTAACCATCATCTAGTAAAACAATTCAGTAAACAATATATAGGAGTACTTATATGAACAAAATTTGGGACAACAAAAGGAACAACCAAGTTCCTCCCAACCATATAACATAACAATCAATCTACTTTCTTTGATCACCCCCTAGCCTGACCATGAATCCATGAGGGCAAACTCCAAACTCCTCCTTAGCTATTGTCCTCTTCCAAAATAAGAAACAAATTCTCGTTGCCTCACACTCAGAAACTAGTGCTCATAAAAGAAAGTGATATTCCTCTCCTTAGCATACTAAGCAATGTTCTACCTCCTCCCATATGCTATATATGCCAAAAGAATTTTTGCCTAGGTATTTTCCCCTTGGGAATTTTCGCATATTTACAAATCCCTGATTTTCAGGGCTTCCAATGGCCAAATTCCTGATTTTCCACTTGTAACATTCATCCCTGAGATAGTTCCAACATGTTCCCCACTCATGGAGTCATGGTTAGTTGATTTCAACCTAGTTGTTCCATTCGTCTCTCAGCAATAAATATAAAATTATTTGTTTCTTATAAGTTTCATAGTCAAAGATTCGGTTGGGAAAATCAAATCTTTTCCCAATAGTCACCAAAAAGTAAATTACAATTAACTAAATTTGAAATTCAGAATTTCCATAAATGGAAATAATTTTCCAATTTTGAATTTACCAAAAATGGAAATAAATTCCTAAGTATTTTTCGGACTTCAATAATAATTTATTTTTGGGGATGTTACACCTACATATACATATTTTCAGCTTAGCAGCTATTACATTCTTTTACCAAAACCCTAACCCTATCTTGGCTAGGTCTTCTTGCATGCGTGCCTCACATTCCTTCCTCTTCTACATACGCGCCTATTTTGCATGTGTTTCTTTTCTTGCATGTGTGTCTGCCTTACATGTGTTGCTTCATTTGCATGTGTATCTACCTCCCACATCATGTTTTTCCCTCAAATATGACATGCGCCCAACGATTCCCCCAGGTAGCTCCACTTCGCAGCGACCTCAACTAGGGTGTGTTGAAATAGCCTCAAATGAATAGAATTGTCATTAAGGGGTTTAGATAAGCACCATAGGTTAAAGGTAGTCACATGATCACCCGTTTCTTCACCATTATTTCCTTCAAACTTTGGAATGTGAGAAGGAATATTGGTGGGTATAAAGTGCCATGAAGGATATTAAATCATAGGGTCATTCATCAATTTTGACAAGTATAATAGATTTCGCGTGTCTAGAAAAGGGAGTCCCGATTGTAGTGTCGGGGCCCATGATCCTAGGAAATACTAGTTTTGGGATATCGCAGGACAAACAGGGGTCCGTTATATATCATGGCCTTGTTTGGTAGGATAATATCCTCCTACCAACTAATTCATAAAATGTTGTAAGGGCATCATGGAAGTCACTTGTGAAGAGAAAGCGACATCATAAGGATTACTCATATGAGTATAAATGTTTCCCCTAGATGGAGGAACTCCATGTTGGGGGTTTCCCATACTATAAAACTGACTCCCTCCAGATAGAACACCATAGGATAGAGGGGGGTTCACCATAATAAAATAAATCGTAGGAATCGACATTGTGGAAGAAGGAATGATGTACAAAATATAAAAAGTAGAAGGACTTCACATTTGAGCACTTACTCCTAGAAAAGTCAAGCTAGGATTGGGTCCAAAGGAAGGAGGATTTAAACCTTATACCATAGCATTGTATTGATGGATATGACCCCTAACAAATAAAAAATGATAATAAGGAGGCATCATGCCCCAAGACCCAAAACTAGGATTCACATGAGATGATGAAACATAGGATGGCAAGTGCGAAGTTATGTCTAGAATACCATACAAAAAATGATTAGTGGCCAAAGGTATTGACTGAGTACTATGATTCGGTATTCTATGATTCGGAATACCACCTATAAATAGAAAAGGATTCATTCCCATGGGCTTAATAGAGACCATGGGTTGGGTAGCATTAGATGAGGGAGACTCCAACATCCAAATCATTGATGACAAGGGAGTCGAGGCAACCCCACTAATCACAAAGAATATGAGATTTGAAGGGATTCTTGAGACATTCATGTCTGAATTGGTACTCATGGTAGGAAGAACAAGCCTAGGAGGTGGAGATATATGTACCATGCTTATTAACTCTATGCCTTTTAGGAGGCAACTTCAATAAAAGATCAATACGTGGTGGTAGATTTGAAATATAAAGAGACCGACGAGGAGTCTAGTCTCGCTCCGCAATGACTCAAAACTTGAGATACAATACAAAATCCTAAGGTCGACTAGTAATCAAAGAGTAAACTCCTAAATAAAGCTAAAGGACAATACACACAAATAGGATATGATGGTTGAAAGGGACCTCCAAAACTAAAGTGGGTATTCCTCTCCAAAGAGGGGCCTAAGTCTCCATAACAATAGAGTGGAGGTGTTATAATTAGTTATATGGACCCTCGTAGGATTCATAGTGCAGTGAGTTAGATTCCTCCGAAGAGAAAATAATCCATAAGGTATGTTTGTTTTCCGATCCATATATACCGAGGGTACCCGCAGAATAACCCCTGGAAGAAGCCTATGCAGCTACCTATGTCAAGAAACTAAAGTCACCACGATATAACCAATTCTCAAGTGACAAGTCACTATTTTGATCCATCATATGGGAAGGGTAGCGACACCTAAAATATTGAAAGAACCACCTCTCACAGAGGTAAATGCACTAGAAAGACCTCTAGATACGAATAGAACCCTAGAAATATCTCTGATGCTAGGAAGGTATTAGAGGGATATATTTGCAACCAAATTCGCGCGACCTCGTGATTAACTCTAGTGTGGGTGGAGCCTCCTGAGGACACCAATTTTATAATTGATTTAATCACGCCTTGATGAGACACATACATTGAGTTTTATAGCCTTGGGTAATTTTACTCACAAAATCCTATTCCAAGGACCTAGGTCCTACACCTGTTTATTTACCTTGAAAAATAAGATCATTTCTAATAAATTTTAATTATTTATCATTGATTTTAATGGCTTCTTCTTACTCATGAGGTGCGATCATGAAACTTATGGTATTATGATTCAACATATAAAAAAAGAAGCAAATATAAAAACATTGCTAATTACTAGTCTTGATTTTCAATGAGATGATATGCTTCTAAATGTCGTTTCTAAGATGAAAAATCTACAATTTGAATGAAGTGCAATATTTCCTAATATGAAAAAACTAATGTAAAATAGCCAAAAGTGAAAATTCCATAAGTAAAATGCAATAAAGGAATTTTTTTGTATTTTTGATATAATGAAAAGAAAATGCAAGGAATAAATAACAACCTCACAGCAAGACCCTACTGCAAGAAAAATGAGACAAGCCAACACTGCCAAGGAAAGGGTTAGGCCAATAAAATTAGATAAAAGGAAAAATATAGGCTATCAAGCAATAGACAACAGAGAAATTGAGGAAAACGGAGAGAAAATAAAGGAGAAAAATACCCAATACCCCAAAAAGGACATCTCCCCAGTGGAGTCACCAATTATGTTATGAGGAAAATATCTCTATGGCTAGGGGCAAACCACAACAGATGGAAAAACACCCAAAAATCAAATCTAATCTCAAGTATTCTATATAAATGAAATTATAACAAGAGAAGGATAAAATGCTACCTTGTTCGGACGTGCAAAGAATACGATTGTTGAGGACGTGACCCAAAGCTTTATACCTGCAACTTGTCCTCATTTTGTTGGGTAACCTGTGCAAAAAAATGACATCACTTATAAACACATGTGCCACATCAATGACATCATAATTGTCTCTAACCGGAATAAAATTATCACTCTTGGTCAACTTATCAACTATCACAAGAATGACATTGTGTCTATGCGATGTGAGTGATAATCCCGCAACAAAATCCATAGAAATGAATTCCCACTTGGACATAAAAACATCATGCGGTTGTAGGAGACCTGTCGGGTGGTGTTGGTCAACCTTTACTTGTTTACACTCTAATAATTTGGCGACAAAATGTACTACATCATGCTTCATGCCTACCCTGGAAAAAATCTTCTTCATGTCCGCGTACATTTTCTTCACACCCGGATGTGCACAGTAAATTTCTCTATGGGCTTCCTTAAGTATGATGCTTTAAATATCCCCACCTTCGAGGATGTACCTTCTTCCTTGATATCTTAATAATCCATCTTCTTCCAGGATATATCCTTCATACTTTTGATCTACTTTCCTCCCACTATGGAGGGTTGAAGTAACCTTTAAATACCAACTATCTCCAAGAAGTTTCCCCAACACATGCTCCCTCGTATTAAATTGTAAGGGTACCAAGGAGACGACATGTGGTCTCCTGCTCAAGGCATCTGTGACAATATTCTCCTTTCCTTTGATGTAAGAAATTCAAAAATCGTACTCACTCATAAACTCACTCCATATCCTATGTCTAGCATTGAGATCCCTTTGAGTGAAGAGACTCTTTAAGATTTCATGGTCTATTTTGAGCTCAAAGCTTTGCCCCACTAGATAATGCCTCCAAATATTCAGAGCTAGGATTACAACTGCCAACTCTAAATCATGAGTACCATAAAGCTCCTCATGTTGCTTCAAATTTATTGATGCATATGCTATCACTCCCCCATCCTGCATTATCATGGCCACCAATCCTTGCTTTGAGGAATCTGTGCAGATTGTGAAATCATTTTCCATATCTAACACTTGTAGAAATTGTGCACTAGTTAGTAACCTCTTAAGCTCAATGAATGCAATATCGCTTTCTTTTGTCCATTCATACCTGACCCACTTACGCTGCAAGGTGGTGATGTGTTTCGTTATTTTAGAGAGCCCTTCCACAAACCTCTGATAATGACCCTCTAGCCCCATGAAGCTTCTTACCTCATAAGCATCTTTCGGCACTGTCCATTCCATAATGACCTTTACTTTTCTAGGTCCACAAAGATTCCTTCAATGGAAATGATATGACCTAAATAGTGAATTTATTTCTGGAAGAAAGAACACTTCGACAAATTTCCATATAATTTGTTCTCTCTAAGGCACGACAACACCACTGGCAAGTGTTCCTCATGTTCCCTTTTTTTCTTGGAATAGATGAGGATATCATCCAGAAAGACCTATACAAAGTGATCTAAGTACATTCGAAATACACCATTCATGAGGTTCATGAATACTGTTGGCGCATTGTTCAAACCAAAAGGTACTACAATGAACTCATAATGCCCAAACTGAGTTCGAAAGGTAGTTTTAGGAATATCACCTTCCTTAATCCTTAGCTGGTGATACCTTGAACATAGATCAATTTTTTAGAAAACTTTTGTTCCTTTCATCTGATCAAAGAGGTCATTTATCTATGGAATTGGGTACCTATTTTTCACTGTAGCATGGTTCAAGTCCCTGTAATCTATGCACAGTCATAAGGAACCATCCTTCTTCTTCACAAAAACTACTGGTGCACCCCAAGGTGAGACATTAGGCCTTATTAACACTAAGTCAAGTAGTTCCTTCAACTGCATCTGCAACTCAAAAAGTTCCAGCGCTGCCATCCTATATGGACTCTTGGAAATTGGCTCTGCATCAGCTTTTAGATCGATGGTATAATCAAGCTCCCTCTCAGAAGGTAACCTTGGAAAATATTTCGGAAAATCATCCTTAAACTTCGAAAATACTCGATACTAATCCAAGGAGGGTCCTTTCCCTGCATTCATTTCTTCCATTACATACAATCAAAAACCTTGCCTCATGCAACGTTTAACCTTCATGGTTGAGATAAAGCATAGAGACACTTTCCTCTGTACACCATGGATCTCTACTGACCTTCCTTCATCGTCAACACAAAACATTGTTTTTGCAAAACAATCTACCATAGATTGATGGGCTTATAACTAATCCATTCCAATGATTAGGTCATACATCCCTCGAGCAGTGACGTACACCTTCAACCTAGTATTACACACTCCCATGTCTAATAGATAATTATCGACACTAGGTCCCACCACTTGTTTTTCCCTTGAATCCATCTCAACTTGTTTAAAGTCATCTTGCTCATAGGCTACCAACCCACACTTTTCTAATGAACAAGGTGAATGAAACTATCTGTAACACCAAAATCAAATAAAATTTTAACATTGACATGATTGATCATACCTGACGACTCCACCACTGCGGATTGATGTTTTTCCTGGCGATTATTGACCACTGCATAAATCTGGTGGCTACTACTCACTCTTCCTATCAGATCATTTCCTTCTCTATGCACAAATCCTACTTGTAACTCTGGACAATCATGCTGGTAATGAGGTCCTCCACACCTGCAACAAGTAACCCAAGGTGGAACCTAGGTGCTTCCCTATGAAGGCCTCTGAAATGAGTTCCTTCCCCTGGATCCCCTGCCCCTACTTACTGATTCCTGAGAAGGTCGTGGACCTTCCTTTGTCATTAGAAATAAGTGGGATATTTCATTGCTTCCATTTAAACACATGATGTAACTTCTCTAGGAGTGACTCTATTTCCATAAGGAGGTAGCCTAGAGCTTCCTCCCCTAGAGAAGGTCCTAGGGGCCTTCCCCACGAATCTAGGATGTTTTGGAATGGTTGAACTCATTCCTATGTTTAAGCTCATATGCTCCTCCGCGTAATGAGCATTTTCAACTACTTTGGCTACTAACGATGGTTTCCACATCCTTACCATGGCCCTTATCTTAGGGTTGAACCCGTACATAAAATGTTATGCCTGTCGTTGATTGGTATCCATGAAAGAGACATATTTTACTAACTCCATGAACTTGAATTCGTACTCTTCCATGATCCTGTTTCCATGAACTAGAGCATGAAATGCCCCTACTTTTTGTTCCTCGTAGTAAGTCGACAAATATTTCCTCCGGAACCTTTCCTCAAAAAGATCCCATGAGACGGTGTCTGGGGTAAGGTGCAGATTCCTCTCTAGATTACCCCACCAGTTCAAGGCACTGTCCCTCAACTAAGAGATCGTTATCTTCTCCTTTGATGTGTAATCATAGTATCTTAAGGAGAAACATTGTATCATTCCTTCCAACCATGTCTTTGCACATTCACATGCATGACCCCCAACAAACTATGGGAGTTTGATCTTTTGTAGTTCTCTGGTGATGTACCCTAGTGGAGGCCCTCTCTCTGAGTCCCTCGATCCTTCAGGGTTACCTACTCCATATGGTGGGGGTTCCACTTTGACATCTGTTGAGTGGAATCCCTTTAACATCTCATTAATAACCTCCAAAGAGCGCAAAATGAGTCTAATTCAGGAGATGGTGGTGGTAGCGCCGAGGTTGGAAATCCTTGCGATGATGCCCCTCAACCTCAATTTATATGAGTCCTAACCATATTGATTAACTGAATCTCCATCAAACCAAATGCTTATCGGGGAAGAGTTTAAGGCATTCCACATTCACTCAAACTTATACTTGCAAACATAGGGTTAGGTGTATTTTTTTTTTTACTTGTCTGTAAACAAACATTACTCTGTTTAGGGTAAGTGGCTAAAGGTCGGGGTCGAAATCCTATAAGCTTGGTATTTTTTGGGTAAGTTGCTAACCAATCTTACCCTACTAGCTATGTCAACCCTATAACATACTCGCTAATATACATCAATTCCCCTATACTAACATTAATAAACAACCATAAATTTTTTCCAAAAAGGTATTATTATTATTTTCTTTTTTTTGTATTCATAAAAAAAATCTAATATTTTATAATTTTTTATATATAAAAATAAATAAATAAATAAAATTAAAACAAATTTGTAAATTAAAAATTATAAAAATAATAATAATATGTTTATGTTTATGTTTATGTATATGTATTTTTTTTTAATAATTTAATTATATTGGAAGCATGTTTATTACAATTTTTTTTTTTGAAATTTATTTTAATAATAATAAAAACAATTCACCAATAAAGAAATAAAAAATACATTAAATTTAATTCAAAAGTTTGAAATTTTTTTAAATAAATAAATCAATTTATATGCTTATATATATCTAAACACGGAGGGTTTTAGGGATTTTATCTAAATACCATCGAGCCCTAGTTTTCAAGCATATAACCAAGAGCCAAATCACCCAAGTGTCAAGTCACACTATATGTCAGGGTACGATGAGAAATATAGGCACCAAAGGAGCCCATAGTTCAATAACAATGATCTACGTCTTTCATTAACCAAAAAAATTATTTAAGTAAAATAAAAATAAAAACACGGGATTTAGGGTTTCTGGGCAGCGTGCGACCTCACAATATTTTCTTTTTCCACCTCAATGATAGCAGAAGAAGGGAGTTTCTGTGTTGTAGGAATGTTTTTGGTGCACCTAAGAGGACTACGTTGTCGCAGGATGGGAGAGGAGCCTTGCCCTCATAAGGAAGAAGCCCTTCCGATCTCCAGTTTCTTGCAGGAGGCGATCGTAAGTTTTTTCTCTTATGCTTCGCCCATCCATTTCTTATGAGCCCGACAGAAGTTTGGGAGAGTGAGGGGTCGAAGTATAGACAACACCCACACCAAACACAGAGGAGGGAGACCACAAGGAGTATACCTTGTGCACTTAATTTTGGGTGCTTCCTCGTGGCTTCTCCTTGGTGCTCAGAAAGTAGACTTAAGCATTAGGCGTTGTGGGAACTCAGGGTTTGATTCCTCTCACCTCACACTTAAACACACAGTGCAAACGAAATGCCTCTCATGGGCTCTTCCCTTGGTCCTGGGTTGGCTCTTGTTTTCTCAGCTCTGTTGTTGACTCATTGTTTGGCTCGTGGACTTGGCTAGAACGCCCTCATGGGCTTTGGACTTGACTCTTTTCTTCATAGGAAGGTTCTCACAATAGATATTTTGGCCATAGCGGAACCTATATTAGCCATAATGGAAAAATTCAGAGTTGTGTTGTCCAAGCTTGGAAGAAATTCTGTTAATAGATGATAATATTTTTATTTGTCTATGTTCATTGATGACAAAAATGGATTGAGCCAAAACTATATTTTTCGACATTGTTGAAGGTTCGAAGATGGTTCTTAGAGGCTTGGATGTGTAATCTTGCAGAAGTTACTCGAGAAAAACATCGGGTGCTTTATTGGAGGCAAGTGATCTTGCTGGCTTTACTTGAATAGATCCAATTTTTTTATTTTTTTTTCTGATGTCATAACAGCTCCCCCGAATTCAAGAAGACATAGGAAATAGGTTCAAATCCAATGTATATTTAAGTAAGAAAATTTAAGAAAAAGGAAAGAAGAAAGTTTTGGGCTCGAATCAAGTGCTTGTTTGGTCACATAAGAGGAAGTTTGACGAAATCGAGGAAAGACCACGGAAGAATTGTTTTTAGGCAGTTTGTTGAAGGTGTGAATCTGGAGCTCGTTTAGCCATTGACATTTAACGAAGGGAGTCTGAAGAGTCCCTGTTGAAGAAGTGAGAAGAACTTGTTGAGAATTTTGAGTGAAATGAGTGTCACTCAGAGGCATCTGATTCAGGCCAGGGTTCCACCTAACAGTAGGGGAAATGATGCCTACAATATCCTTCTCGTGGACAACATGTGGGCGGATCATCCCGCACTTTGTTTTTGGGAGGTTTGAGCGGCCTCTGTGGAGCTAAAAACTGTAAGAGAGATCCCAATCCCTCCCAGTTCCCAACAATACCTTGATATGGATCTTCTCAATTGGCTAGATGCCTTATTTTGTTTCCAGAAAGATAATGTCTGGAACCAACAAGAACATATTATCCTGCTACTAGTTAATAGCTAGATGCGGCTGCAACTGCCTCCAAATGACATAACCCTTCTCGAAGACAAAGTTGTTAGGAAATTAATAAATAAAATCCTCTTAAAATATGATAATTGGTGTGCATATCTGGCCCAGAAGTCCAATGTTTGGATATAAACAACATAAGAGCCAATATAGATGAGTGTAGGGAATTGCTATATATTTCTTTGTATCTTCTAATATAGCAGGAGGTTTCCAATTTGAGTTTTATGCTAGAGTGTCTGAGCTACATTTTTCATCACATGGCCATGGAGTTGAACAGGATTTTGGAGGATAATCTCGATGAGAGTACAAGATATCCTTCTTATGTAACAACCCAATTTGGAATGCAGATGAAGAGATTTGAAATGTATGGATTAGGAAACTCGACAGAGGTTGCAGACCAAGTTGGCACAAAGAAAAAATCCCAGTATTGTGGGTGCTCAAGCCCAGGTTTTAGTTTTGAAACCGGGCTCTGATACCATTTGTAATGCCTTCCTATTTCAAGTCCTCAATAGTAAATAAATATCTATTGTGTTGTTTCCTACTGAAATAATCTGCAATTTAAATTACTCTTTTCTTTCATGATTCTCTTATACCATGGATAAATAACAACATAATAACAATAACAGTATAATAACAACAACAACAACAAACAAAATAACGACAACATAATGATAACATATCAACTGGTAAAATACATACCTCCACCTACAGGTTGGTTGATTCAGCCCCTGGTTCACTTGTTCTTGTGCTTGTCTGAACTTCCCAACTGAATATTAACCTCCCAACCAACTAGGAACAACCTCTTTGACTCCCTATCTCCAGTAATCCTTAGATTTTCCTGGTCCCCAATCCCAAAGTTCCCAGCAATAGCAGTGCCCTGTGAGAGTTTTGAAAACCATTTGTCTCCCAATTTTCCTCCTCCTCTTTCACCTCTTGCAAAAAATTTCCAATACAAAATGAGGCCCTTCTCCTAGTCCCCTCCTCTCTTCCTTATCATCCCCTCTCATTCAATTCCACAACTACCTTATCCATTCATTAATTACTGCACTTGCCTTTTAATAATAAAATAATAAAAATAATTATTTATTTTAATAAAAATAAATAAATTTAAAATTAACAACTCTGAAAAATTAAATAATCAATTTGGGTTGTTACACTTGATCATTTTTCACTTGCATTTTTGAGCTCTATAGCTTGAGAGTTTTGAGGTTTTGAGTGAACAAACCCTAGAGATCAACAAGGAGGTGAAAGGTTCTTATTTTCCTAATCCAAACTTGGCTAAGGTGGTGAAATATTTCACCCTCACCATTCTATTCCAGACCAGTTCCAGTTCTTGCATCTTTGTTGAAGAGGGGCACAACTGTTTGGGGTTTTGTGTAGAGAGGGCGCACTGTTCAGTGAAGGATAGTTTGGTTTGGATTTTTGGAGTTATAACTTGAGGAGATCTAATTGGGGTTGTCTTTGGATCACTCAGGGTGACTTTCCTTGGCAATGTGGGGGGTTTCTAACCTCCATATCTATTAATTCTCATAGTTAGGAGAATTTTCTATATCTAGTGGTTGGGAGATGGTTTGGTCATCTACACCCAGGGTATCTCTTTTTCTAATTTAACCATCTTCAGATCTACAAGTTTACAACCATTTATAGGAGTTTGGAGGTCATATCTTAAGCGGACGAATTTCCTTGGGATGCTACAGCTAGTGAGGGTGCAACCCAACTAGAAGTTTTATCAGTTTGGTGGAAGGGAAATAGATTGATATTGTCATTCTTTGCATGCAACTATTGGAGGCCCAGGAGCATATCTATCCCTTCCATTGTATATTGGAGGTGTTATCAGGAACAACTTATACTCTTCCATATCTATTCCAAATCTTTTCATCTCTTGTACTGAGGTCGACTTATATATTAAATAGAATGGAGACCTGAAGTATTGCAGTTATTTTCTTTTGTTATTCCATTGGTATCCTGTTGTTTATCTATTTTTTATTTATATAAATCAGTTGCTTGTTGCTGAAACTATAAATTGAAATCCCAACACAACTATAGAAGAAAAAACAACAAACTGTTTGACAAAATACCACAACCAAAAACACAATATTTCATAGATTTCCTAGTAGATCCACTTGGGAATTTTACAAAAAACATTATTGTCGTGGGACCAACTCAAGCAAGTTAAGGATATTGATGAGAAGGGTATCTCATGGAGGTAGTTCAAAAAGTGTTTTAGAATGAATACTTGTCAGATCATTATTATGATTATACGATGAAATAGTTTTTTGAACTCAATCTTGGAAGCATGATAATGGATGAGCATGAGAGGAGGTTCCTTGAATTTCTGAGATATGTTGGCTTCATAAAGGATGAGAAGGTTAAAATCCAAATATTTTTTAGTGGGATACCATCTTTGTACAGTGATAAGATACATTTTGACAAGCCCGGGACATTGGAAGAAGCCTTAAGGAAAGAAAAGTATCTTTATGAATAGAATAAAGGAAAACCATCTTTTAAAAAATCTTGGGATGGAAAGAAGAAAAGCAAGATGGATCAAAGAAAGAAAGGCTATAAGACACAACTTTTTAGAACTAGTTCTCAAGGACATCTAACACAAAGTGAGTCTAGGATAACAAATTATTTGGGAAAAAGGCCAAGACAACAACCCATAAAAATGTTGGGGCTATGAGGGAGATCTCATGTATACAGATTTCCCTTACAAAGAAGAAAGGATGAGGAATATTCACAACATCCAAGAAGCCAATACATTTGAGGACATGGGAAGAAGCATGCCAGGGATATATGTAGCCTTAGACAAAAAGCAATCAAAATACCAATTGCATATGATTGAAGTAGAATCTAAGATTGATAATCATTATATAGACATTTTAATTGATTATGGAGCTAGCCATCAATACAAAGATCCTAATCTTGTGGAGAGATTTAGAGAAATCTAGTAGTTGCATTGATTTTAGTGATGTAATAACCCAAAAACAATAAGGTGTATTGGTTTTAGTGAAATTATTACAATGAAAAATGGTTCGATGTATTAATTTAACAAACAAGAAAATCCATTAAATTTATTGATCAAGTGATATGGCCTAAGGAATAACACAATGCAAACCAATTTGAAAACACATATTATGATGCGAAAGACATTCTTAGTGAAACCTTGAAGTTTATCTCTTTTTTCGATGGTATGATTCTTCTATTAGTATTTGCATATTAAAACCATTATAACATTAAAATGTATAGAATGCATTGATATATACAACATAATTATGAAGAACATTTAAGACAATGGTGCATTAAAACCGAAGGCATGCAATATAATGAAACATAATCAAGAACAACATAAGACATTCGAGGAAAAAAACTATTAATATTAGAAAGGAATAGAAATAGGGTCTTAATATTTAAATGTCCCAATGAATTTCAAAATCAACTTCATTTCTCCTATTATTAAGAGGGGTAGGTAAATGGGAAAGCTACATGTGGGGATAAAAGAAAACATGATCATTTAATGTTTTGACTTGGATAGTTTTGAAGTCATACTCCTAGTACTACTCTTTATATTATAAATGATAATAAGTAAATTTCAAATGATGAAATTCATCTCAAGCATATACATAATGATCATTTACAATTTTCACATCATCACATGACCACTTGCTATTGGAATCATTCTAGATCCATCATAATTTTTCATTTACCAAATAGTTGGTACAAACCTTTTATCGAGTTTTACACTAAAAAAATATATGTATATCTCAAACCACTTGATACTCTCAATACTTGGTAAATTTGGAATTAAGATATATCTACTCTAATATTAAAATAAACAAACTTAATAAATTTAAAATAAAATATATCAAATATAATTTTAAAATATAAAAATATAAAACAAAATTCCGTAATTGAATAGAACTCTAAATTAGGAAAAATTCCTACCCAATTTGATAAAATATGTATAAACAAAACGTCATAAAAACAAAGTTCCATGATTGAATAGAACTCTAAATTACGGAAAACTCTTATCCAATTTGAAAAAGATAGAGAGAGAAATTGCATAGTTCCGTAATTGAAAAGAACTCTAATCTAGGAAAAACTCCTACCCAAATTGACAAAAAAAATTATCCATAGAGAATTGAGTGTCTACGGCTTTATTAACTGAACGGTTGTTGTAATTTATATTTTATATTTAATATATCCGTTGCCAGCAACGCACTAGACGACAACTACGGCATCTTAAAATGGCCCCAGCATCATTGGTCGCTAAAATTCCCGGATAACTCTACCACGTCAGAGGGTTACATATATTAACTTTAGGTTAAAGATTCTGTTAAATGATGATTTTTTTCATTTGGATATTTGTTTGAAATCTGGAGAAAAATTGTTGGGTTAGTAGATTTGAGTGATTATTTCTATAGAATGCTAGTATCTTAAGAGTTTTCCAACATGTTGAATTCATTTATGTATTCAAAAATAGATTTTGAACAACAAAAAATAGTGATTCTTATAAATTTATATCACCAAATTATTATGAAAATAACCATTTCTTCTTAGAACATCTAACCAAACTATTAACCTAAATGGCTATAAGGAGAACAAAGGAACGAATGCTTTAATGTGAAAAGGAAATTAGTCCACCTTCTCTGTCATTAAAATTACGGTAAAGCCCTCAGTTAATGAGTCAGTGGACGTGGTAGTCATCCCGCCATTATTGACTTGGTTGACTCTCTCTAGAGAATCTGAGCTACGCCGTGATTCTTCTGAACAAACGACAAATGTGACTTGACGGATCTGCCCCCTAAATTTCTTCGTTAGTGAAAAATGGATGTGACTGGACGTGAAACTACTGCGATCCTGCTTTCTGGACTTTCGTTCATTTTCTAGAGATTGTCAATTTCACTGCAGGGGCACCGGATAAAATTTATTTAATGAATGGATGGACTTTCGTTTATTTTCTAGAGATTGTCAATTTCACTGCAGGGGCGACAGCGGATAACATTTATTTAATGAATGGATGGATGGCGCTACGCAGCCAACTCAGAGGGTTGAGCTTTGCCTCAACCCGAGTGGCCGGTGTCATCTTTTATTCCTGCGGAAGCCGTTCATAAGGAACTCGGAGGGTTGAGCTTTGCCTCAACCAGAGTGGCCGGTGTCATCTTCTATTCCTGCGCAAGGCGTTCATAATGCCTGAGAATGAGTTAAGCTGCCATGCCCGATACAACATAGATCGTCCATGGCTCAAGAAATCAAAGAAAAAGAATGGTATTATTGGTTGTGAGAGAGGAAGCCTGAAGCTTTTCTTAATACTGGTGACTCGCGAGTACTTAATACTATAAGTTTGAAGATTCCCCATGATTTGAAGGAGTCGAATAACATGGGCAGTCTTCATTGCAGTGAGGTGGTAAGCAAGAGAACAATATTGGGGATTTAAGCACTGTATGCTTATATATTTCTTCCAGTACGCTTAGATATATGTTGTTTCTAAAGTGTAAGATTGTATGCACTACGGCACCTTACACTACTGTTGATAAGTTTATTGCCATAACTCATATGCGTCACAATATGATATGTGCTCTGATAAATTGAATTCTCACTGTTTTTGTTTCTCAAGTTTTAGTTGCGCAAGCTTTTTCAAATTTTCAATGAAAGATGCTAAACACTAGAGAGATTATTCATTGATTCTGTAATTTAACTCTTCTATATTTTTGTTTTTTTTGGTATATTGGTCTGAAATTCGATCTTAAATAGTTAAATCTGTATATTGGAGTGGTTATTTTTGTATAATTGGAGTGCCTTAGTGATTTTTTAGTATTCTGAATCCATTTATGCATTCAAAAATGCAATTTGAACAACACAAAATTTTAATTTCATTAAAATTTATGTCATTGAACAAAACTTTTCACTTTATTATTATGCATACACTTCAATTTGTTGTTATTAATCTTTTAAATATACAGAATATATATTTTCTTTAAATTATAAAAAGACAACTCAAAAGATCCTAAAATACTCCATATTATGATCCATAATTATGAGATAACTTTCAAATTAAAAACAATACTCCTTATCCCAATATGTTGTTCAATAAACTCTTATTTTCTGTTAAATAAACTTCTAAAGATGGAAAATATATATTTAAAAGAAATTGTAAAAAAAAATGACCAAATCTCAAAACACTTCATCATTTATTTATAACTTTCAAATTAAGAGCAACACTCAGTAACTCATTCTTCTTATAAATAAAGTAACTCATTCTTATAAAGATTGGGATTTGGTTATAAAGAAAGTAACTCATTCTTATAAAGATTGGGATGTGGTTATTGAGAACATATACCTACAATACAAGATAATTAATATGAAGTATAAAAGATTTTTTAGAATTTTTAAAATTCCAATGATAGTTCATTTAGGTTCCATTTAGGTTTAAGAGAGGATAGTATGTAAGGATGTTGTTTCTGACCTAAACTATTAAAGGTTTCTTTTCAAAAGCTTAACCCCAAATTTAAAAAAGCATCAAGTAGGATCAAAAGAAATAGAAAAGTAATTATGTGGTTGTCTATAAAATATTGGGTTGAGATGAATCTATACTAGTTTGTTTTATTATATAATTTTATAGTTATTATGGTTTATTTTTATTTTTATTTTTTATTATTAGGTTTAGATATTTTTTAACTTTTGCTATTATTTGTTTTATAAAGAGATCATTAACTCAAAGTTAAAAGATCAAAACTATTTTTTAGTTGTCTTCAATAAGATATTAATAACTTTAATTGTTTATATAAACCCATATTTTATCTAATAAAATTAAATACTTACAATCTTAAAATTCTTAAAATATGGAGTAGCATTTCTATCAAAAGTTATGTTATTTCACTTCTTCTACCATCTTGATTAATGTTTTGATTAAGAGTATTATAAGATGCATTCAAATTGGCCCATTTTTTTTTTTTTTTGTAATGATGGTCTTTGCTATGGTGAAAAGTTTACCTCCATATATTCATGTTTTTGAAATTGTGGTGATCTAAACCACTTTAAAATAGGTCAAAAGTATGGAGGTAAAGTTATGTTATCTAAGTTCTTTGTAATATCCGAGCATTGACCCATGGAGTGTATTGGACAAGATTTTGTATAAATTGTTAATGAGTGGCTATAATAATCTCGCTTGATGTTATAATTTTATTTTACATCATAAGTAAATCATGTTATTAGATGTTATGAGGTTAGAATTACATAATTAAATGAAATTCTCATAATTATTTTAAAAGAAAATAATTACTTTGTGATAATTTTATAATTATGAAATAAGAATTATTTCATAATTGAGAATAAACTCATACTTGAAAAGAAAGTTCATAGTGAGTTTAAAAAAGCTCATAATTGAGTAAAGAACTCCTAATAGAGAAAAAATTCATAATGTTGGAAAAAACTCATAATTAAACATGAAACTTCTATATGACTTGAAACTACTTAGTTCACAAGCCATCAAGCCTAACTATGACTTCTAATTACTTAGTTCACATGCTATCAAACTATCCATAATTTGTATCCACCTATCTATAATTTGTATTCACCTAATTCACATTGGAGTGAATGGACTGAAATGTGAATGGAGTGAAGTGGTAAGCAAGAGATCAATATTGGGGATTTAAGCACTGTATGTTTATATATTTCTTCCAGTACCCTTAGATATATGTTGTTTCTAAAGCGTAAGATTGTATGTACTACGGCTTAAGGCCGACCTTACACTATTGTTGGTACATTTATTTCCATAACTCATATGCGTGACAATATGATACGTGCTGTGACAAATTGAAATCTCACTGTTTTTGTTTCTCAAGTTTTAGCTGCACAAGCATTTTCAAATTTTCAATGAAAGATGCTAAACACCAGAGACATTATCCATTGATTAGTGTACTGATTAGCGTACTTTAACTTTTCTATATGTTTTTTTTTTTTTTTTTTTCCAGTATATTGGTTTGAAATCTGGTTAGAATTTGTATATTGGAGTGGTTATTTTTGTATAATTGGAGTGTTTTAGGGATTTTTCTGCATTCCGAGTTTATTTTTGCATTCAAAAATGTAATTTTAACAACACAAAATTGTGATTTCGTGAAGATTTCGTGAAGATTCAACAGAACCAAAAATTATAATAATAATAATAATAATAATTGTTGTTCATTAAACTTTTAAATATGGAGAATATATTTTTCTTTGAATTGTAGAAAAACAATTGGGCAAATCCTAAAATACTCCATAATTTATTTATGAGATAACTTTCAAATTAAAATCAATACTCATTATCCCAATATGTTGTTCAATAAACTCTTATTTTTTGTTAAATAAACTTCTAAACATAGAAAATATATATTTAAAACAAATTGTTATTATAAAAAAAATATTGACCAAATCTGAAAACATTTCATCATTTATTTATAACTTAAAAAAAAACACTCATTAACTCATTCTTTTTATAAAGATTGGGATTTGGTTCATTGAGAATAGATACCTAAAATACAAGATTTTTAAGATGAAGTATAATTTTTTTTTTTGAATTTTTCAAATTCCAATGAAAGTCCATTGAGGTTTAAGAGAGGATAGTATGTAAGGATGTTGTTTCTTGCCTAAACTACTCAAGGCTTTTTTTCAAAAACTTTAACCCCAAATCTAAAAAGCATAAAGAAGGATCAGAAGAAATAAAGAAGTAATTATATGGTTGTTTATAATATACTAGGTTGAGATGAATTTATACTAGTTTGTTTTATTATATAATTTAATAGTTATTATGGTCTCTTTTTATTTTTATTTTTTATTATTATGTTTAGATAATTTTTAATTTTTTGTAACATCTCGCTCTTGTGAACATATGTTATCAACATATTCTTTGAGGACACCAAGTGATCCCATTATAGTACATTGCTATTTGATTTGCATATGGATTTTTAGGATGACGTTGATGGTTGTGATTTAATGTTATTTGATATATATATATATATATATATATATATATATATATATATATATATATATATATATTGACAGATGTTATTGAAGAGTTTTCCCTGAGTGTTCAGGGATGTCGATGGCATCAATGGACCTTCTTGGACTTCAAATTGAGTCAAGGAGTGGATTGTATTGGTTTGAGTCTTTCATTTATGAATATGTGGCATATGATTGAGTATAGTATGATTTTGTATATGGATCAATGACAATGTTTTGTTACTTGATATTGAGGGAGAGGTGTGGCAACGTCTCTGCCACAACGTACTAGTACTCCCACCATAGCTCAAATTCTAGGTGAACGATTACCTAGTTCGAAAGGTCCACTATGTCGTGAGGGCCGACTGAGACAATCACTCATGAAGATTTGTAAGGGGTGTGCAATAAGGCAGACTCCTTATTCCTTAGAAGCCCTTAGTATCTCACAAGGTCGTCTAAATGGACTGTTGACTCCAAGGGTTTGACAACTATCAAAACTAGTCAAAGGTGAGTGGCACCCTTAGAGAACGTAGTTGCGTCTTGAAGAGCATGTCGTGTAAATAAAACTTGAGTCAATGAATATAGGTGGCCTAGAAAACCTTGAAAGAATAATTATAAACCTTGAAAAACTTTATTCCTTGTCATATATGAATAATTAATGAGTAATTTATTAATTGTAAATACCTATAGTCTAAGTTTAAAAAAAAAAAATTAATCCTAAGTCTAAGTTTTTGTAAGGAAACTAAACTAAATTATTAACTAAATTAAAAAGGAATGAAGTAAATCATATTAAGAATTAAGTAAAACAAAATAAACCTAAAGATTTGATTTAATACACATGTGTGCAAGAAAATATCCAATTGTAATTTAATATAATAAAAGAATAAAACTGAGAGAATATGTGTACGCATAGAATGGTATCTAGAGTATAGCTACCACTAGTCTAACTAGAAGAAGACTCCTATTTTAACTCAACTTAGATTTAGTAATGCGTTAATCATTAAATAGGAATGGGGGAATAAAGACACAAATAGGAGCTATTTAGGAAAGGTGAGGGAACTTGAATTTTAATTAAAATAAAATAAGTAATTACTTGTGCAACTTGGCGGAGAGGGTGAATAATTCTAATTTATTAAATTAAAAAGAAAAATACATGTGCATGTGACAGGTCTCAATAAGGAAATTCCTATAAAACAAATGGTCTAGATGGGAAAACAAAAACACACTGGTTATTGGTAAAATTATGTTGTCGAATTATTTTGACTAGTTTTACTTGTGAGAGTTGGGATACCCATCTTGAGAGAGAATGGTGGCTTTACCTTGCGAGGAAATATCGGATCTACAGTATTCTGGATTCTTTGCATGGCCCCTTTGCGGCTCAGGGGGTTAAAGGGGAAGAAGAGTACCCCTAGTATTGGATGAGAGGTACCTATGAAGTCTCTACAGTTAGCAAGTGGAAGGCCAGAAGGAGTGCCATCACAAAAGAACAATTTTGAATTATCCGTCGTCGGTTACGGTATTTTATTTGAAATTTGTAATTGCATTGATATTTTTAATTGTATAATCGAGTTTTTACATTTGTGTAATTGTATTGAAAATTTTAGGATTGAATAGATAAGGTCCGTGATGTTTTTAAAAATTCTAGAAGCGAATTCCTAAAAATTTCATTGTCATAGTTTTTATCAACTAAACAAATCGAAGTTATGTGTTAACTTGTGTTCCTTCTCCAAATCCATAATCAATTTCTACATGCTTGCATTTACGCATAGACTGCACACATATAATTTGATCACTGCCTTTTTAGTTTCAAATATGAACTTGAATGTATATATACAGGAAACGTTTTAATCGTTGTTAGTCAAATTTCGATCTAGTCTTGATTTAAATTCCATGTTGTTTTTGAATTAAATTAAAATTTAAACCCCGAATCTATTTCTCTTGTTAGTCTTTTCCAGTCTAAAATCCTTGACTCGATGATTCTTTAAAGATCACCGAATAGTCTAGGAGATTTCGAATCCGAATGAACGTTTTATCATTCTGAAAGGGAATGTTTCATTAATAATACAATATGTTTCAGTGTGCCGATGAAAATTGTTATTTAGCCCCTCAAAAGAGTGATTTTATTAGAAAAAAACTGTGAATGATTGGGTTTTGTGAATTCTGTAGCAAGCAGGTATCATATTGAAAAATCGAGATCGTCTAGCGAAAACATAGCCTAATGGATATGCTCGTAAGGAACCCTTGTGATTGTTATGTGACGTTGAATGTGGAAAATCTACTATCATATTGCATCCATGTCGATTGGATCTTTTCATTGTCTTTCTTTATTTTTTGTAGTCCTTTTGGAATAGTTAAACTCTACCTTGATATCAACGATTGTTGGGCGTGAGCCTTGTTTTCCTCCACCACGAGATTCCTGTAAGTGTAGACACACTTTCTCAACTATATCCATGACGTTAAACTAAATTATATGGGTGCACTAAGGTTGGTGCGATATTCTTGTCCCTTGACATCTCTGCATAAAACTTAATTAAAGAAAGTTTGGATGCCTTAATTTTTTAGAATAATATCTTCAGTTCGGGATTCAATGTGTTTTCCTCGGGGATTCTCCCTTGTCTCCCTAGGGTACTTGGAAGTAATGATTGTGTTTCTTGATTGTTGTCAAGGTTTCATCCTCGGTCGTTGAAATATTCTTTTCGCTGCTTTGGTGCCCTATCCCAGTCTTCGGAATTTTGGATGTTGATCTAGCTTATTGACTGACGAATCTACTTGGATGCCACAACATCCGAGGATGGAGACTCGTAGGACCTCACTGTCTAGATCTTTAAGTGTATCTTGAAGTAAGATCTCCTCTTTATCTATGTCAAGGTAAAATCCTAGAACTCCTTTAATATCTCCTTATGGTTGTTGTCGGATCTTGAGAATCCCAAGAGAAGTGTTTATGTAATCTTATGGTCTAAATTAAATGAGAATTGGCATCCTTGTAAATATATTACCACTACCATAACTCTTACTACTAATTGATAGTTAAATTCTTCCCTAAATAAATATTATGAATTAAGTTTCGACACTCGTGGTGATGTAAGTAGCATTGAGTCTAATTTCACTGCTAAAATATCGTGGTTTTTCTTTGTCCCTTTTAATGGTTTATAAGCTAGATTTGGGTGCTTAAATTATTTTTTAAAGGGTATTTGGGTCTTCCCTTGATCCTTAAACCATGGACATGCAAGTGGACATATAAGGTCCTTATTTTATTACTTTAATGTGTCATGATATTCTTAGGTCTTTAATTGGATATGCAAGATAATATATGAATTATCTTCTCTACTCTTATTTAGGGGTGAAATTTTTTATAGTTCTTCGGGCTTAGAAGCGTAAGGTAGCATTGAAATCCTTTCATGTGGTTATTATGAATGACCCTCTTAGTTCTTCAAGGAGGGTTATGCAAGTTTTTGACATCTTAATATTTTTTTATTTTTTTTTGTAATTAGGGGAATCGGCGGGGTCGAATCATGTCGGCTGCCTTATAACCCCTAGGGAGGAACACACATCCCGGAAGCATGCCCTTCGAGTAAATTAAGGTGAGAATCTACCTTGAGACCTCTTTTCTTTAAAATTTGAAGGACATGGGGGTGGGCTTTGATCCACTTATGTGTGCACGGGTCACGATACCATTTAATATAGTATCCCTGGGTGCAACCACACGTTCGACCACTACCTCAAGGTGCCCCAATGTCTCCAGGTAAATCCCTCACGAGAATTGAACCTTTTCCCAACAATGAAAAACTCCAACCCCTTTGGGCTTTGACTTCTTAATAATAGCTATGATGAATGATTTGTATTTATTTTATAAAATTGATACATAATGTAAAAGTGGTTTTAAATTTAAAAGGTATTGCTTAAGAAGATTGATCTTCTTATGGGTTCTTATGATGATTATGAAATTTTAGTTCTTCCTTATATACTCCTATAAGATATTCCTTTAAATGAGATGTATAGTTAAGCTACATGAGATTAAGATTGTATTTATGCTCTTGATTTATTAATCTTTATGAAATATCCTTTTACTCATTTACACTCGTTGGTGCTTGAAAAATGATAAGTATAGTAGAATATTCTGTTGTGCCATGAATAATTGATGATTTGGTGAGATTGATGATCTATTTTGGTTTGTGGTTTATGCCGGTCTATGTGATTTAGATACCTCTTTGTTCCTCAGAACAGTTGCGAGTCGTGAGAGCTTAAGTGGTCAAAATCAATCTAATGAATCCTGAACATAAGCGTTTCTTATTGTAAATTCTAACCTTGTACAATGTCTACTGTAAACAGATATTCAAAAAATATACAATGACAAATACAAACATTACACAGATATTTTTCCCCTCGAAACCCAAACCGAGAAAACCAACATATATTATATTCATTCGTTGTGTTACATTGTTTACAATACTATATACATATAGGAGACACCGTCATCCAAAACCCTAATCCAATGACATGGATTAGTCAAAAACCCTAATTTCTTAACCGAAAATAGAAAACCATTGGCAAAAATCATATGCCGAAAAAACCACCTAAATACATGACACGTTTCTCGAGGTAGGTGTCACTACTACTCGTGCAAAGAATATAACACATACCCAACACTTATGTCTCTTGGAGGTCCTAACCATGTAGGATAAATTGGGAGGATATTTTCCTTTAATATTCAATGACATGGTTGATTAATTTCTAATATCTTGCTTCAGTTGATTATGATGTGTTGATTTGTGTCGTTATTAATTATGTTGATGTGTTGATTAAGTGTCGTTATTTCTTATGATGATGTGTTGATTATGAGTCGTTATTAATAATGTTAATGCATTGATCATATCGCGCTATTAATTATGTTTATGCGTGATTATGTGTCATTATTAATTAGGATGATGTGTCGATGGTGTTGCTATTCATTATGTGGTGACTTTTTCATTTCCTAATGTGTGTGTGTGTATATATATATACACCTATTGTACATCACGAAATGTAGACATAACAAGAGGAGATCGTTACATTTTTTTATTGTTTGTTGTATAAAGAGAGATCATTAACCCAAAGTTAAAAGATCAAAACCATCTTTTTTCTATCACTTTCTTAAAGAAGGAAATTAACATTGTTTAGTTGTCATCAATAATATATTAATAGCCTTAAATGTTTATATAAACCCATATTTTATCTAATAAAATTACATACTTACAATCTTAAAAGTATTGGGTATCATTTCTATCAAAAGTTATGTTTTTCTCACTTCGTCTACCATTTGATTAATTTTTTGATTAGGAGTATTATAAGGGGCATTCAAATTGGCCCATTTTTTTAAATGATGGTTTTTGTGATGATGCAAAGTTTAGCTCCATATATTCATGTTTTGGAAATTCATGGAATCTATACCACCTTAAAATAGGTCAAAATTATGGAGGCAAAGTTCTGCTATCCAAGTTCCTTGTAATATCCTAACATTGACCCATGGAATGTATTGGACTAGATTCTGTATAAATTGTTAACAAGTGGCTATAATAACGTGACTTGATGTTATACTTGTATTTTCCACCATAGGTTGTGAAAGCATGTTATTAGATGTTATGAGGATAGAATTACATAATTGAATGAAATTATCATAATTATTTCAAAATGAAATAATTATTTTGTCACAATTTTATAATTATGAAATAAGAATTATTTCATAATTGAGAATAAACTCATAATTGAAAAACATGTTCATAGTGAGTTTGAAAAAGCTCATAATTGAGTATGGAACTCAAGAAAAAATCTCAAAATAGAGAAACAATTCATGATAGGTTGGAAAAATCTCATAATTAAGCATGCAACTTGTGTATAACTTGTAACTACTTAGTTCACATGCCATCAAGCCTAACTATGACTTGTAATTGCTTAGTTCACATGCTATCAAAATATCCATGATTTGTATCCACCTATCCATAACTTGTATCCACCTAATTCACATGTCATGAAGCTTATCTCCAATCTCTTATAAAACACTATAAGAAGAGGCCAAATGAAGGTGAAGGGGAGAAGAGTTTTGAGGGTGGTTATGCTATAAACATAGACAAAAAATCTCAAGAAACTAAGGAAGAGCATCAATAGCTTGGAACTAGGAGGAAAACATGAATAGATCTAAGATATGGATATGTTGTAATTTCTTCTTAATTATAACTAGATCATTGGTTTCCTCCATTTTATTTGTGTTTTACTCACGAATGAATTGGATATCATCTTATGAATAATAGATCAAGGTAGGTCTAGTAAGTTTATTTCTCCTAACAATGAAAGGATATCGGATATGTAGTTGCTTGGATCTTTACATGCAGGGAGAAAAATGCAAAATATGGATCTGGATCTCAAGAGATGCAACAGTTGGGACACACAAGGACAACCACCAATCTAGGGTATGTTCAAATATCCTTCTTGGTTAAAAATGGGAAAATTTACTTAGATATAGGAAGACCATAGAATTCTACCTCTTTTTGTCTAGGATCAAGGGAAGATCCTTGGGAGATCTTGTTGTTAATTCAAGATCCTTATGAGACTTTGTCTCATAACACTCGATCCATGTGAGCCTAGATAAATGACCTATGTGTAAATACTGTAAATATGATAATATGGATTCCTAGTGTAGAGATCAATGTCAAGGCCTAACCTGTGAATGTTACGCAAGTAGTTGATGTCACTATAATTATGTGGAATGATAGGTAGGCTAGCAATGGTGAGATCAAACTATCTAAATGTTTATCCTAGAACATAATATACACTAGTCCAACATGGTTGCAAAGAACATGACAATAGATATGATTCCATCAAAGAGGCAGAGGAAAGGGGGTTTATAACAATGTAATACTATATTGTCAAGCGTTGGCCTTAGATGTCATCTATTTTCCCATAATGGGCCTTAAATGAAGTCTTCTACCTCCATTGACATAGAAACCCAATCATTGAATGCATTTAGAGTTTTATGAGGAAGTACCTACAGTTTTGGATAGATTGTCCATACTTCTACAACTCTGGGGGATTGTACCTACAGTTTTGGATAGATCGCTTATACCCAGAAAAGGAATACTTTCCATGTGCCCTAGTCTGGATACCCCTATATTCTCGCCACTATGAGTTCTGGCTCGAGGAAATCCTGACGGGGCTTCGAAACACACTAGGAAGGTATGTCAAATATTTAGAGGCCACGAAGCAGCACAAATACACTTCCTATGCTCAAATATGTTTTTACATTAATATATCAAAATCCCTACCAGGATCTGTTACCGTAGAGTATCAAGACGAAGAATGGACACATACCATAGACTATGAGCACATCCCCTTCATATGTTGGAAATTTTATGAACATGGGAATCCCTTCAGAGTCTACCCCCTCAATGCACCAACACGACCAACAACAGAGGAAGCACAACAACATGGTTTCACCCAGGTGCAACAAGAAAATCCCAACCAGAAACTCCTTTGATGCTCTCAACAACTTAATAGACACAGAGGAGGTGGAAAACCCCCACAAAAATATGGTACCAGGAAAAGGAACCGTTAAGGATAAGAAAATCCTTGAGCCAATATTAGAATAGATCTCAGGCCAGAATCCCCAAGCTTACACAACATGAGGAAAAATCCCAGACCATGATGACAATGACATCATAATGAATATAGATGAAAATTAACTTGAAGACATTGACCTAGATAAGATGGAGGATGCTTTCAAACGGAAAGAACTACAGTCCATTCCTATGGATCAACTCAGAAAATTCCACAAAGTATTCATTGACTCCACAATAGGAGCCACCTCTTGCCTAGGTGTACACCTGGAGCCCGATCTAGATCCCAAGAGGAACCAAAAAGAATGGAAAAGACGGGGGCGTAAGACAACACAACAACTAATCAAAGAGGTAGGCAATTTCATGATTAACTCAGGACAAATACAACACCTCTCGGAAGGATTTTTTTACCCTCCCCTCAATTAAATATGATGAATATAGTCACTTGGAATATTAGAGGTCTCAACAAAAGATCCAAACAAAAGATTATTCAAAACTGTGTTAAATCATAACACCGTGACATATTAATACTTCAAGGAACCAAAAGTGTAGGTAATATGGGAGAAGAAACATTCAAAATATGTTGGAGGCATTGTAACTTCACCTATACTAACTCCAAAGGGTCAGCAGGAGGATTAGCCATCCTCTGGAATCCAACCACAATCATCCTGGAACCCACCTATTCAACAGTGGGAACGCTCATGGCTAAATATAGAGAAATAGGGTATAGTAAAGAAGGAGTCATTACTAATGCCTATGACCCTCAGCTCAACCAAGAAAAATATCACTTTATAGAAAATATTTCCTACATCAACACACTACGAGGAAATGAACGATGGATCTTGGGAGGAGATTTCAACATCATTCTCACCCTAGAGAAAAAAAGTGGGGGTCTAAAATGCCTAGAAAATAACAGTAACAAGTTTCACCACCTTACACATATCCTTAATCTAACTGACATAGAAACAAGGAATGGCCCCTATACTTGGACCAACAAGCGAGTAGGAACTCAACACATTTCCAATCTCCTAGATCATTTTCTAATTTCGAAATAAATAATGCTTGAAGGCCGAATCATTGAGGAAAACATCATACCAAAGGCCGACTCATATCACTCGCTAGTCTAGCTTTGGGTAGATATAGTAGCAACAGCAAATTTCAAAACCTTTTGCTTTGATAAATTATTTTTAACCCACCCAGACTTCTCATAAATTTCCCGAACATGGTGGACCAATGCATAAATTGAACATAGCACGCAAATGCACAAATTCCAACAACGCCTGAAAAATTTCAAACTACAGCTCGAGGAATGGAATACAAATGTTTTTGGGGACATTTTCCTTGCAATAAATGCCATTGAACAATGTCTAGAGGAGGTTCAATAGGATTTCATGCTCTCAGGATACTTGGAAGCCTTGCTATAGGAAGAAACGACTCTAAAGAAGAAACTTTTAGAAAGACACAAACAAGAGGAGATTCTTTGGAGGCAAAAATCTCAGGTTCAATGGCTAAAGGAGGGAGAAAAAAACACAAATTTCTTCCATCGCTCCATGATCCATAGGTGGTACATCAACCACATCAAAAAGATTGAGGAATCAAAGGGAAACACTCTACTGGACCATGCATACATTGAAGATGAGCTAGTAAGCTACTATAAAGAACTTCTCTCAAAACCCCCTTTGGATAGAACACCATCCATTAGAAGAATCACTCATCATATCGCCACCGTGATCACCAAAGAGTAGAATAAAGCCCTAATGAGACCGACCATGCAAGAGGAGGTTGATGCGGCTATCAAGGAAATGCTACAAGGTAAGGCCCCTAGGTCATATGGATTCACCACTTATTTCGTCGATTACTGTTGTCCAATGATTCGAGAAGATTTTTGTGCACCGATGGAGGAATCCAGAACCTCAAATAAAGTGACATCATCTCTTAATGCCACATTCCTCACTTTGATTCCTAAAAAAGAGCATGTCACCAATCCAAAGCAGTTTCAGTCGATTGCGCTCTCTAATTTCATCTACAAGATCATAACAAAAGTCATAGCTCTCAAGCTCAAACCCATACTCCCTTATATCATCTCCAAGGAACAATCAGGTTATGTGGAGGGGCACCACATCATGGACAACATAATTCTAGTGCATGAAATCATCCACTCACTCAAGACTACTTGTACTCCAGGTATGCTCATAAAACTTGACATCTCTAAAGAATTTGATAAACTAAGCTGGAAATACATGCACTCCATCCTCTCGGCCTTTGGGTTCAGTGCGAACTAGACAGACCAGATCATGAAATTCACCTCATCTGCTCGTTTATCTATCTTAGTCAATGGTGTCCCCTCCAGCCCTTTCTCCCCCACCCGAGGCATTTTCCAAGGAGACCCACTCTCCCCTTTCCTCTTTTTGATCATTGAAAAAGGTTTAGGGTGGTACTTATCTGCCTCAATCGCTAATGGCAACCTACAAAGTCTCTCTATACACAGGCTCCAACCGACAACTTTTCACAACTAGTGTGTTGATGACACGTTGCTCCTGAACACCCTCACTGCCATCGAAGATGCCAAACCCCACACCATACTCTCATACTTTAGTGATGCCTCTGGTACCACCTTTAATCTGGAGAAATAAAAAATATTCTTCTTCAACATGCCAACAATATTTCAAAGACACATCTATCGCCTCTTTGATATCCATCGATGCTCCCTTCCATCCAAATACCTTGGATTACCCCTGACAAACTTCGTAGCTCGTAATACCTCTTGGAACTCCCTTATCCTCTCAATCTCCAATCGCCTCAGCTTCTGTACCTTCATAACCCAGGGTTCCACCTAACAGTAGCGGAAATGATGCCTACAATATCCTTCCCATGGACAACATGGAGGTGGATCATCCCGCACTGCGGTTTCGGGAGGTTCGAGCGGCCTCTGTGGAGCTAAAAACTGTAAGAGAGATCCCAATACCTCCTAGTTCCCAACAAGACCTTGATATGGATATTCTCAACTAGCTAGGTGCCTTATTTTGTTTCCAGAAAGATAATGTCTGGAACCAACAAGAACATATTATCCTGCTACTAGTTAATAGCCAGATGTGGCTACAACTGCCTCTGGATGACATATCCCTTCTCAAAGACAATGTTGTTAGGAAATTAATAAAGAAAATCCTCATAAAATATGATAATTGGTGTGCATATCTAGCCTAGAAGTCCAATGTTTGGATATCAGACAACAAAAGAGCCAATATAGATGAGCGCAGGGAATTGCTATATATTTCTTTGTATCTTCTAATATGGGAGGAGGTTTCCAATTCAGGTTTTATGCTAGAGTGTCTGAGCTACATTTTTCATCACATGGACATGGATTTGAATAGGATTTTGGAGGATAATTTGGATGAGAGTACAAGATATCCTTCTTATGTAACAACTCAATTTGGAATGCAAATGAAGAGAGTTGAAATGTATGGATTAGGAAACTCGACCGAGGTTGCAGACCATGTTGGCACAAAGAAAAAATCCCAGTATTGTGGGTGGTCAACCCTAGGTTTCAGTTTTGAAACCGGGCTCTCATACCATTTGTAAGGTCTTCCTATTTCAAGTCCTCAATAGTAAATAAATATCTATTTTGTTGTTTCATACTAAAATAATCTGCAATTTAAATTATTGTTTTCTTTCATGATTTTCTTATACCATGGATAAATAACAGCATAATAACAATAATAGTATAATACAAACAACAACAAAAACATAATAACGACAACATAATGATAACATATCAACTCGTAAAATACATACCTCCACCTGCGGGTTGGTTGATTTAGCCCCTGGTTCACTTGTTCTTGTGCTTGCCCGAACTTCCCAACTGAATATTAACCTCCCAGCCAACTTGGAACAACCTCTTTGACTCCCTATCTCCAGTAATCCTTACAGTTTACTGGCCCCCGATCCCAAAGTTCCCAGCAATAGCAGTGTCGTGTGAGAGTTTTGAAAACCATTTGTTCTCCCAATTTTCCTCCTCCTCTTTCACCTCTTGCAGAAATTTTCCAATACAAAATGAGACCCTTCTCGTATTCCCCTCCTCTCTTCCTTATCCTCCCCTCTCATTTAATTCCTTAACTACCTTATTCATTCATTAATTACTTCACCTGCCTTTTAATAATAAAATAATAAAAATAATTATTTATTTTAATAAAAATAAATAAATTTAAAATTAACAACTCTGAAAATTAAATAATCAATTTGGGTTGTTACACTTGATCATTTTTCACTTGCATCTTTGAGCTCTATAGCTTGAGAGTTTTGAGGGTTTTGAGTGAACAAACCCTAGAGATCAACAAGGAGGTGAAAGGTTCATATTTTCTTGATCCAAACTTGGCCAAGGTGGTGAAATATTTCACCCTCACCATTCTATTCTAGTCCAGTTCCAGTTATTGCATCTTTGTTGAAGAGGGGCACAACTGTTTGGGGTTTTTTGCAGAGAGGGCACACTATTCAGTCAAGGATAATTTGATTTGAATTTTTGGAGTTATAACTTGAGGAGATCTAATTGGGGTTGTCTTTAGATCACTCAGGGTGACTTTCCTTGGCAATGTGGGGTGTTTCTAACCTCTATATTTATTAATTCTCATAGTTGGGAGAATTTTCTATATATAGTGGTTGTGAGTTACATATCTAGTTGTTGGGAGCTAGTTTGGTCATCTACACCTAGGGTATCTCTTCTTCTAATTTAACCATCTTCAGATCTACATGTTTACAACCATTTTTAGGAGTTTGGAGGTCATATCTTAAGCGGACGAATTTCCTTGGGATGCTACAGCTAGTGAGGGTGCAACTCAACTAGAAGTTTTATCAGTTTGGCGGAAGGGAAATAGATTGATATTGTCATTCTTTGTATGCACCTATTGGAGGCTCAAGAGAGCCCATATCTCTCCCTTCCATTGTATATTGGAGGTGTTATCAGGCACAACTTCTACTCTTCCATATCTATTCCAGATCTGTTCATGTCTTGTACTGAGGTTGACTTATATATTAAATAGAATGGAGACCTGAGGTATTGCGGTTATTTTCTTTTGTTATTCCATTGGTATCTTGTTGTTTATCTATTGTTTATTTATATAAATCAATTACCTATTGCTGAAACTATAAATTGAAATCCCAACGCAACTATAGAAGAAAAAACAACAAACTGTTTGACAAAATACCACAACCAGAAACACAATATTTCATAGATTTCCTGGTAGATCCACTTGGGAATTTTACAAAAACATCATTGTGGTGGGACCAACTCAAGAAAGTTAATCATATTGATGAGAAGGGTATCTCATGGAGGCAATTCAAAAAGTGTTTTAGAATAAATACTTGTCAGATCATTATTATGATTATAAGATGAAATAGTTTTTTGAACTCAATCTTGGAAGCATGATAATGGATGAGCATGAGAGGAGGTTCCTTGAATTTCTGACATATGTTGGCTTCATAAAGGATGAGAAGGTTAAAATCCAAATATTTTTTAGTGGGATACTGTCTTTGTACAGTGATAAGATACAATTTGACGAGCCCGGGACATTGGAAGAAGCCTTAAGGAAAGAAAAGTATCTTTATGAACAAAATAAAGGAAAACCATCTTTTAAAAAATCTTGGGGTGGCAAGAAGAAAAGTAAGATGGATCAAAGAAAGAAAGGCTATAAGCCACAACTTTTTAGAACTAGTTCTCAAGGACATCTACCACAAAGTGAGTCTAGGATAACAAATTATTCGGGGAAAAGGCCAAGACAACAACCCATAAAAATGTTTCGGCTATGAGGGAGATCTCATGTATAAAGATTTCCCTCACAAAGAAGAAAGGATGAGGAATATTCACAACGTCCAAGAAGCCAATACATTTGAGGACATGGGAAGAAGCATGCCAAGGATATATGCAGCCTTAGATAAAAAGCAATCAAAATACCAATCTCATATGATTGAAGTAGAATCTAAGATTGATAATCATCACATAGCCATTTTAATTGATTATGGAGCTAGCCATCAATACAAATATCCTAATCTTGTGGAGAGATTTAGAGAAATCTAGTAGTTGCATTGATTTTAGTGATGTAATAATCCAAAAACAGTACACTGTATTGGTTTTAGTGAAATTATTACAATGAAAAATGGTTCGATGTATTAATTTAACAAAGAAGAAAATTCGTTAAATTTATTGATCAAGTGACATGGCCTAAGGAATAACACGCTCCAAACCAATATGAAAACACATATTATGTTGTTGCGAAATACATTCTCAGTGAAAACTTGAAGTTTATCTCTTTTTTCGATGGTATGATTCTTCTATTAGTATTTGCATATTAAAACCATTATAACATTAAAATTTATAGAATGCATTGATATATACAACATAATTATGAAGAACATTTAAGACAATGATGCATTAAAAATGAAGGCATGCAATATAATGAAACATAATTAAGAACAACATAAGACACTCACGAAAAAAACTATTAAAATTAGAAAGGAATACAGATAGGGTCTTAATATTTAAATGTCCCAATGAATTTCAAAATCAATTTCATTTCTCCTATTATTAAGAGGGGTAGGTAAATGGGAAATCTACATGTAGGGATAAAAGAAAACATGATGATTTAAAGTTTTGACTTGGATAGTTTTGAAGTCATACTCCTAGTACTACTCTTTCTATTATAAATGATAATAAGTAAATTTCAAATGATGAAATTCATCTCAAACATATACATAATGATCATTTACAATTTTCACATCATCACATGACCACTTGCTATTGGAATCATTGTAGATCCATAATAACTTTTCATTTACCAAATTTCTAGAAATACAAACCTTTTATCGAGTTTTACACTAAAAAAATAGATGTGTATCTCAAACCACTTGATACTCTCAATACTTGATAAATTTGAAATTAAAATATATCTACTCTAATATTAAAATAAACAAACTTAATAAATTTAAAATTAAAATATATCAAATATAATTTTAAAATAAAAAAATATAAAACAAAATTCCGTAATTGAATAGAACTCTACATTAAGAAAAATTCCTACCCAATTTGATAAAATATGTATAAACAAAACGTCATAAAAACAAAGTTCCATAATTGAATAGAACTCTAAATTAAGGAAAACTCTTATCCAATTTGAAAAAAATAGAGAGAGAAATTGCAAAGTTCCATAATTGAAAAGAACTCTAATCTAGGAAAAACTCCTACTCAATTTGACAAAAAATTTATCCATAGAGAATTGAGTGTCTACGGCTTTTTTAACTGAACGGTTGTTGTAATTTATATTTTATATTTAATATATCCGTTGCCACCACTAGACGACAAGTACGGCATCGCACTAGACGACAACTACGGCATCTTAAAATGGCCCGAGCATCATTGGCCGCTAAAATTTTCGATAACTCTATCACGTCAGAGGGTTATAGATATTAACCTTACTCTAAAGATTCTATTAAATGATGATTTTTTTTAATCTAGATATTTGTTTGAAATTCGAAAAAGAATTGTTGGGTTAATAGATTTGAGTGATTAGATTTGAGTGATAATTTCTATAGAATCCTAGTGTTTTAAGAGTTTTTCAACATGTTAATTCATTTCTATATTCAAAAATAGATTTTGAACAACAAAAAATAGTGATTATAAATTTATATCACCAAATCCCTGAGAAAAAAACCATTTCTTAGAACAACTAACCAAAATATTAACCTAACCAAAATATTAACCTAAATGTGAAAAAAACCATTTTTTTAGAACAACTAACCAAAATACTAACCTAAACGCATTAACCTAAAATGGCTATAAATGGCTATCTGGTTAATGGCTATCAGGAGAACAAAGGAACGAATGCTTTAATGTGAAAAAGAAATTAGTCAACCTTCTCTGTCATTAAAATTACGGTAAAGCCGTCAGTTGATGAGTCAGTGGACGTCGTAGTCATCCCGCCATTATTGACTTGGTTGACTCTCTGTAGAGAGTCTGAGCTACGCCGTGATTCTTCTGAACAAACGACAAATGTGACTTGACGGATCTGCTCCTAAATTTCTTCGTTAGTGAAACATGAGTGTCACGTGAAACTACTGCGATCCTGCTTTATGGACTTTCGTTCATTTTCTAGAGACTGTCAATTTCACTGCAGGGGCGACAGCAGATGACATTTATTTAACGAATGGATGGATGGCGCTATGCAGCCAACTCGGAGGGTTGAGCTTTGCCTCAACCCGAGTGGCCGGTGTCATAATGCCTGAGAATGAGTTAAGCTGCCATGCCCGATACAACATAGATCGTCCATGGCTCAAGAAATCAAAGAAAAAGAATCGTATTACTGGTTGTGAGAGAGGAAGCCTGAGGCTTTTCTTAATACTGGTGACTCGCGAATACTTAATACTATAAGTTTGAAGATTCCCCATGATTTTAAGGAGTCGAATAACATGGGCAGTCTGCATTGCAGTGAGGTGGTAAGCAAGAGAACAATATTGAGGTGGTAAGCAAGAGAGCACTGTATGTTTATATATTTCTTCCAGTACGCTTAGATATATGTTGTTTCTAAAGTGTAAGATTGTATGCACTACGGCACCTTACACTACTGTTGGTACGTTTATTGCCATAACTCATGTGCGTCACAATCTGATATGTGCTCTGATAAATTGAATTCTCACTGTTCTCGTCTCTCAAGTTTTAGTTGCGCAAGCTTTTTCAAATTTTCAATGAAAGATGCTAAACACTAGAGAGATTATCCATTGATTCGGTAATTTAATTTTTCTATATTTTTGTTTTTTTTTTAT
>ML788343.1:233030-257194 GCA_009831015.1 Picea engelmannii | reverse complement strand
TTTTGTTGTATGAAATCTGGTCCGAAATTGTTAAATTTGTATATTGGAGTGGTTATTTTTGTATAATTGAAATGTCTTATGAATTTTTCAACATTTTGAATCTATTTATGCATTCAAAAATGCAATTTGAACAATACAAAATTCTAATTTCATTAAGATTTATATCATTAGACAACTTTTCACTTTATTATTATGCATACACTTTTGTTAATTAATCTTTTAAATATGGAATATATATATATATATTTTTAAATTGTAGAAAGACAACTGGGAAAATCCTAAAATACTCCATATTATGAAATAACTTTCAAATTAAAAACAATACTCCTTATACTAATATGTTGTTCAATAAGCTCTTCTTTTCAATCCTAAAATACTCCATATTATGAAATAACTTTCAAATTAAAAACAATACTCCTTATACCAATATGTTGTTCAATAAGCTCTTCTTTTCTGTTAAATAAACTTCTAAACATGGAAAATATATATTTAAAACAAATTGACCAAATCTCAAAACATTTCATCATTTATTTATAACTTTTTCTGTTAAATAAACTTCTAAACATGGAAAATATATATTTAAAACAAAATGTAAAAAACAAATTGACGAAATCTCAAAACACTTCATCATTTATTTATAACTTTCAAATTAAGAACACTCAATAACTCATTCTTCTTATAAAAACAGTAACTCATTCTTATAAAGATTGGGATTTGGTTCATTGATAACAGAGACCTAAAATACAAGATAATTAACATGAAGTATAAAAGATTTCTTAGAATTTTTAAAATTCCAATGATAGTTTATTTAGGTTTAAGAGAGAATAGTATGTAAGGATGTTGTTTTTTTCCCTAAATTACTAAAGGCTTCTTTTCAAAAAACTTAATCTCAAATTTAAAAAGCACCAAGTAAGATCAAAAGAAATAGAGAAGTAATTATATGGTTGTTTATAAGATATTGGGTTGAGATGAATTTATAATAGTTTATTTTATTATATAATTTTATAGTTATTATGGTATTTTTGTATTTTTATTTTTTATTATTAGGTTTAGATACTTTTTAATTTTTGCTATTGTTTGTTTTATAAAGAGAGATCATTAATTCAAAGTTAAAAGATCAAAACCATTTTTTGTATAACTTACTTAAAGAAGAAAATTAACATTGTTTAGTTGTCATCAATACGATATTAATAACCTTAGATGTTTATATAAACCCATATTTTATTTAATAAAATTAAATACTTAAAATCTTAAAATATAGACTAGCATTTCTATCAAAAGTTATGTTTTTTTCACTTCTTCTACCATCTTGATTAATGTTTTGATTAAAAGTATTATAAGGTGCATTCAAATTGACCCATTTTTTTTTGTAATGATGGTCTTTGCTAGGGTGAAAACTTTAGCTCCATATATTCATGTTTTGGAAATTGAGGCCATCTAGACCACCTTAAAATATGGAGGTAAAGTTATGTTATCTAAGTTCTTTGTAATATCCGAGCATTGACCAATGGAGTGTATTGGACTAGATTTTGTATAAATTGTTAATGAGTGGCTATAATAATCTGTAATATGTCTTGATGTTATAATTTTATTTTCTATCATAAGTAAAGCATGTTATTAGATGTTATGAGGCTAGAATTACATAATTGAATGAAATTCTCATAATTATTTCAAAAACAAATAATTATTTTGAGATAATTTTATAATTATGAAATAAGAATTATTTCATAATTGAGAATAAACTCATAATTGAAAAGAAAGTTCATAGTGAGTTTGAAAAAGATCATAATTGAGTATGGAACTCAAGAAAAAAAACTCATAATACAGAAAAAAAAATTCATAATAAGCTGGAAAAAGCTCATAATTAAACATGAAACTTCTGTATGACTTGTAACTACTTAGTTCACAAGCCATCAAACCTAACTATGACTTCTAATTGCTTAGTTCACATGCTATCAAACTATCCATGATTTATATCCACCTATCTATAATTTGTATCCACCTAATTCACATTGGAGTGAATGGAGTGAAGTGGTACGCAAGAGATCAATATTGGGATTTAAGCACTGTATGTTATATATTTCTTCCAGTACCCTCAGATATATATTGTTTCTAAAGCGTAAAATTGTATGTACTACGGCTTAAGGCCGACCTTACACTACTGCTGGTACGTTTATTGCCATAATTCATAACGAGAGACATTATCCATTGATTAGCGTACTTTAACTGATTTATATGTTTTTGTTTGTTTTTTTCTCCAGTATATTGGTCTGAAATTTGGTCAGAATCTGTATATTGGAGTGGTTATTTTTGTATAATTGAAGTGTTTTAGGGATTTTTTAGTATTCCGAATCTATTTCTCAATTCAAAAATGTAATTTTAACAACACAAAATTGTGATTTCGTAAAGATTTATGTAGCTGGATTCAATAGAAAATAAAAATAAAAAACATAGAACAGTTAATCAAAGCCTTTCACTTACTCATTGTACATACACTTCAATTTGTTATTCATTAAACTTTTAAATATAAAGAATATATATTTTTTTTAATTGTAGAAATATAATTGGGCAAATCTTAAAATACTCCATAATTTATTTATCAGATAACTTTCAAATTAAAAGAAATACTCCTTATCCCAATATGTTGTTCAATAAGCTCTTATTTTCTATTAAAGAAACTTCTAAACATGAAAAATATATATTTAAAACAAATTGTAATTGTAAAAAAAATATTGACCCAATCTGTAAACATTTCATCATTTATTTATAACTTTCAAAGAGCAACACTCATTAACTCATTCTTTTTATAAAGATTGGGATTTGGTTCATTGAGAATAGATACCTAAAATACAAAATATTTAAGATGAAGTATAAAAGATTTTTTTGAATTTTTCAAATTCGCATGAAAGTCCATTTAGGTTTAAGTGAGGATAGTATGTAAGGATGTTGTTTCTTGCCTAAACTACTCAAGGCTTCTTTTCAAAAAGTTTAACTCCATATCTAAAAAGGATCAAGAAGGATCAAAAGAAGGATCAAAAGAAATAGAGAAGTAATTATGTGATTACTTATAATATACTGGGTTGCGATGAATTTATATTAGTTTGTTTTATTATATAATTTAATAGTTATTATGGTCTCTTTTTATTTTTATTTTTTATTATTAGGTTTAGATACTTTTTAATTTTTTCTAACATCCCTCTTTTGTGAGCACATATTATCAACATATTCTTTGAGGACACCAAGTGATCCAGTTATAGTACATGGTTATTTGTTTCGCTTATGGATTTTTATGATGAAGTTGATGGTTGTGATTTAATGTTATTTGATATATGTATGTATTGACATATGTTATCGAAGAGTTTTCCCTGAGTGTGCAGGGATACCGATGGCATCAATGGACCTCCTTGGACTTTAGATTGAGTCAAGGAGTGGATTGTATTGTTTTAAGTATTTCATTTATGAATATGTGGCATATGATTGAGTATAGTATGATTTTGTATATGGATCAGTGACAGTGTTTTGTTACCTGATTTTGAGGCAGAGGTGTGGCAAAGTCTCTCACAGCCTACTAGTACTCACACTGTAGCTCGAATTGTAGGTTAATGATTACCCAGCTCGAAAGGTCCACGATGTTGTGAGGGCCGATTGAGACAATCACTCACAAAAATTTCTAAGGGGTGCACAATAAGGCATATTCCTTAGTGCTTAGAAGCCCTTAGTCTCTCACAAGGTTGCGTGAATGGATTATTGACTCCAAGGGTTTGACAACTATCAAAACGAGTCAAAGGTGAGTGGGACCCTTAAAGAACGCATATGTGTCTTGAAGGGCACATTGTGTAAATAAAACATGAGTCAATGAATATAGGTGGCCTAGAAAACCTTGAAAGAATAATTATAAACCTTGAAAATCTTTATGCCTTGTCATATATGAATAATTAATGAGTAATTTATTATTTGTAAATAGCTAATGAAAGTCTAAGTTTTTTCAAAAAAAAATTAATTCTAAGTCTAAGTTCTTGTAAGGAAACTAAACTAAATTAAAAAGGAATGAGGTAAATCATATTAAGAATTACGTAAAACAAAATAAACCTAAAAGTTTGATTTAATACACATGTGTGCAAGAAAATACCAAATTGGAATTTAATATAATAAAGGAATAAAACTGAGAGAATATGTGTATGCATAGAATGGTATCTAGAGTATAGCTACCACTAGTCTAATTAGAAGAAGACTCCTATTTTAACTCAACTTAGATTTAGTAATGCGTTAATCATTAAATAAGAATTTGGGGAATAAAGAAAATTTCTAATAATTCTAATAAGAGGGTCAAAAATTCTAATAATTCTAATAAGAGGGTCAATAATTCTAATTTATTAAATTTAAAAGAAAAATAAATGTGCATGTGAGAGGTGTCAGTAAGGAAATTCCTATAAAACAAATGGTCTAGATGGGAAAACAAAAACACACTGGTTATTGGTAAAATTATGTTGTCAAATTATTTTGACTGGTTGTACTTGTGAGAGTTTGGATACCCATCTTGAGAGAGAATGGTGGCTTTACCCTGCGAGGAAAGCTCAAAGCTAGAGTATTATGGGTTCTTTGCATGGCCCCTTTGTGGCTCACGGGGTTAAGGGGGAAGAAGAGTACCCCTAGCATTGGATGGAAGGTACCTATGAAGTCTCTACTATTAGTAAGTGGGAGGTCGGAAGGAGCACCGTCACGAAATAACAACTTCGAATTCTTCGTCATTGGTTATGGTATTTTATTTGAAATTTGTAATTGCATTGATATTTTTAATTGCATAGTCGAGTTTTTACGTTTGTGTAATTGTATTGAAAATTTTAGGATTGAACAGACAACCTCCTTGATGTTTTTAAAAATTATAGAAGGGAATTCCTAAAAAATTTCACTCTCATAGTTTTTCTCAACTAAATAAATCTAAGTTATGTGTTAAGTTGTGTTCCTTCTCCAAATCCATAATCAATTTCTACATGCTTGCGTTTACGCATAGACTGCACACATATAATTTGATCATTGCCTTTTTAGTTTCAAATATGAACTTGAATGTATATATACAGGAAACATTTTAATCGTTGTTAGTCAAATTTTGATCTAGTCTTGATTTAAATTCCATGTGGTTTTTGAATTAAATTAAAATTTAAACCCCGAATCTATTTCTGTTGTTAGTTGTTTCCAGTCTAAAATCCTTGACTCGGTGATTCTTTAAAGATCATTGAATTGTCTAGTAGAATTCGAATCCGAATGAACGTTTTATCGTTCTGAAAGGGAATGTTTCATTAATAATAAAATAGGTTTTAGTGTTCCGATGAAAATTTTTATTTAGCCCGTGAAAAGAGTGATTTTATTAGAAAAAAATTGTGACTGATAGGGTTTTGTGAATTTTGTACCAAGAAGGTATTATATTGATAAATCGAGATCGTCTGGAGAAAACATAGTGTAATGGATATGCTCATAAGGAACCCTTGTGATTGTTGTGTGACGTTGAATGTGGAAAATCTACTATCATATTGCATCCATGTCGATTGGAGATTTTCGTTGTCTTTATATATTTTTCGTAGTCCTTTTGGAATGGTTGAACTCTACCTTGATATCCACGATTTTTTGGCGTGAGCCTTGTTTTCCTCCACCACGAGATTCCTGTAAGTGTAGACACACTGTCTCAACTGATAAATTGTGAAGTAAAGAGAAATGCAGAGAGAAAGAATAGAACATAAAACAGTATATTCAAATGTATGAAGAAGAGTACAAAAACGAAGTTCTGAAGAAGTTCTGAGAAGATACAATGTAAAGGGAAATAATTGAGCTAAATAGGCTCAAGAAAGACAAAAATAGAAAGTAGAACTGTCCAGTACAGCTGGCAGTGTACAGTCAGACTGTTGAGGTTACAATATGTTTAATACTCCCTCTTAAACTCAACAGTTACAATCATCAGCACTGATTATGCCTAAGTGTTGTCTCTGAAAATCAAAAACTGACTTTCCTAGTGGCTTTGTAAAGATATCAGCAAGCTGATCTCGTGTACCACAGAATTGTAGTGCAATGTCACCATTATTGACTAGCTTGCGTATGAAATGAAAATGAGTGTCAACATGTTTTCTCTTCTTGTGAAACACATGATTCTTAGATAAAGCAATTGCTGAAGTATTGCCACAAAAAATAGGAGTTGGATCCTTTTCTGTATGTGACATATCTTTCAATATTCTTCTCAGCCACACAACTTGACAGGAAGATGAGGTAGCAGCGACATACTCTGCCTCTGCAGAAGATATTGAAACAATTGGCTGCTTCTTAGATGCCCATGAGATGAGGTTTGTGCCCAGGTGAAAAACATGTCCAGATGTGCTTTTCCTGTCATCTAGGCTACCTGCAAAATCACTATCTATGTAACCAGAAAGTTGATTACTATCAGATTTAGTGTACCATAAATCGAAATTGAGTGTTCCTACAACATATCTCAAAATTCATTTTGCCATTTTCCAATGAGAATCTTTGGGTGATTCCATGAATCTGGAAACAAGGCTGGCTGCATACATAATGTCAGGCCTAGTTGCTGTAAGATACAACAAACTTCCTACTAAGATTTTGTACAGGGTAGAATCCATTGTAGGTCCTTCATCATTCTTGCTCAATTTTGTGCCTAGTGGTATGGGGGTTTCTGTTGGATTGCATCCTTCCATGTGAAATCTTTTGATGATGTCTGCTGCATACTTTTGTTGACATACAAAAATGCCTTTGGTTGATTGATCAACCTCAATTCCTAAAAAATATTTCATTATGCCAAGATCTGTCATCTCAAACTCAGATTGCATGGCATGTTTAAAATCTGTTAACTCAAGATTTCCTGTATAGATCATGTCATCAACATATAAACATACAATCAAAATTTTACCGTGCTGATCTGTTTTGGTGTAAAGAGTTGGCTCATTTTGGCTTCTTCTTAAACCACTTTTGATCAGATAAGTGTCAATTCTGCTGTACCAAGCTCTTGGAGCTTGCTTTAAGCCATACAAGGCTTTCTTCAACCGATATACTTTGGTTAGGTGCTCTTGGACTTCAAATCCAGGTGGTTGATCGACATAAACTTATTCTTCTAAAAAAACATTTAGGAATGTTGAATTGACGTCCATTTGGTCTACTAGTCATTTGTGTTGTGCGACTATGGCCAATAAAGTCCTTACAGTGTCTAATCTTGCTACTGGAGAAAAAATTTCACCATAATCAGTACCTGGTTGTTGTGAGAATCCTTTGGCAACCAGTCTTTCCTTGTTCTTTTCAATCTGCCCTTTTTCATTGACTTTAGTCTTGTAAACCCACTTGACACCAATACTCTTCTTGTGTCTTGGAAAATCAACAAGATCCCATGTCTTGTTCTTCTCAATGGAGTCAATTTCTTGGTTCATGGCTTGAACCCAATGTGGCTCCTTAGAGGCTTCCTTAAAAGATGTAGGTTGACATGACATTAAAGCAAAAAGATTGTGCTGTTAAAAGTCATCCAGCTACTGATGGATTTCTCTCAAACTTCGAGTTCTCTGATTTTTTGGTTCAGAGAATGATTCTCTGCTAGAAGTTGAGTTATCCTGAGAATTTTTAGGTTGTCTCTGTACCTGCATTCTTGAAAGAATATTTTGAGGGGTTTTTTGTTCTGAATTTTCTGCGTTTTCAGAACTTGGTAGCAATGGATTTTGACTATCCATTTGCTGATTTTCTGAATCATTCCAGAATTGATTTTCCAGAAATTTTACATCTCTGCTGAGAATTAATTTCTTTGAGATTGGATTATATAGCCTGTAAGCTTTAGATGTTTCACTATATCCAGTGAAAACACATTTCTCACTTCTGTCATCAAGTTTCGTCCTTAATTCAAAAGGTATGTGAGTGTATGCTATGCATCCAAATGTCCTTAGATGCGCTACATTGAGCTTTGTCCCACTCCATGCTTCTTGGGGAACTTTCATCTTTAGACTTGTGGTTGGTGATCTATTCACGAGATAAACTGAGCATGCTACTGCTTCAGCCCAAAACCTATTTGACAAATTTTTTTCTTTGAGAAGTGTTCTTGCCATATTCATTATTGTCTGATTTTTCCTTTCAGCCACTCCATTCTGTTGTGGAGTATACCTGGCTATTGTTTGCATGATAATGCCATGTGATTTGCAGAAATTTGCAAATTGTCTGGGGTTGTATTCTCCTCCTCCATCTGACCTGAGTGCTTTGATATATTTGCCACTCTGTTTTTCAGCTTCTGCCTTGAATTCTTTGAATTTTGCGAATGTTTCAGACTTGTGTCTGTGAAAATAGATCCATATTTTTCTGCTGAAATCATCAATAAATGTTAGAATGTAAAAACTACCACCTATTGACTCTGTTTGCATTGGTCCACATAGGTCAGTGTGAACAAGTTCAAGATGTTGTTTGGCTTGATTTGATGACTGTGGAAAACTAGTTCTCTTATGTTTTCCAAGTATGCAAGACTCACATGGGGGAATTTGCTCTTTAAATATATTAAGACCTTTGACCATGGAGTTCTTCTGAAGAAGACTTAGACTCTGAAATGGTAGATATCCAAATCTTGTATGCCAAACCATTGTTTCATTCAGGATAGATTCACTTTGTGCATATGGTTGACTCAGATTTGCAGTTCTGAGGGTAAGGGGAAACATCCTATTTTGAGTCATATGTATTTCAGAAATCAATTTTCTGTTTGGGAGTTTGTCATATATTTTGTAAGATGCTCCCTCAAAAAGTACCTTATAGCCGTGTTCAATGAGTTTTCCTACACTTAGAAAATTATGTTTCAGATCTAGTACATGATAGACATTGTTTATGTCTTTCTTTACATTTTGTTTAGTAAGAATAGGAACAGTTCCTTTTCCTTGAACTTTGACTAAGTAATCATTTCCTCGTGTAATATCAGATGAGATTGAAGAATCAATGCATGCAAGTAATTCTTTGTTACCTATCATGTGATTGTTGCATCCACTCTCCAGCAACCAGAGATCTTTAGGTTGTTCTTCAGTCTTGTGGCATGAGAGAAACATACCTCTTGAGGTGTCTCTCATATGATTTGACACATGTGCTATGCCTGAGAGCTGATCTGCTTGCTTTTTCCTGCATTCAGATTCATAGTGCCCATATTTTTTTGCAGTAATAACATTGTATGCTTGATTTCTCATTTGATCTTCTCCCGCTGCCTCTTTGAGGCTGGAAATTCTGATGTTGATTTTGTTGTTGTTGTCTTTGACCTTGGAAATTTTGATTCGGATATTGTTGTATGTTACCTCCACTGGAGTGAGAGTTATTTTGATTGCTTCCTCTTCCTTGGTAACCTCTTCTTCTTCCTCTGCCTCTCCCTTTGCTGAAGGACAATTGAGTTTTGAAGGCATTGGAGATTGACTCATCTGTGAGATGCAGTCTGGTCTCATGTGTCACCAGAGAACCAATTAATTCTTCTGTTGAAAATCTTGACAGATCCTTGGATTCAAGGATGGATGTTACAACCATTTCAAATTTCTTGGGTAATCTTTTGAGAATTTTCTCAATAATGCATTGATCAGTGATTTCTTCACCAGTCAATCTGATCTTGTTCACGATTCCCATGACTCTGGTCATGAACTGATCCACGTTTTCGGACTCTATCATCCTTAGAGTCTCGAATTGAGTCCTCAAGGTATGTAGTTTGATTGTTTTGACCTTGTCATTTCCTTGATAGGAAGATTTAAGAATGTCCCAGGCCTGTTTTGAAGTACCAACGCCTGTGATTTTCGAAAAAATTGAGTCATCCACAGAGTTCTGAATCCAGAATTTCTCTTTACTTTCTCTGTTTCTTTGAGTTGCCTGAGCAATTCACTGTGGATTTGTCATGGCAGCAAGGGCTGCTGGATTTGGTTCCACATATCCAAGATCCACTGGTTCCCAACACTCTTGTGCTTGCAAGAACGATCTCATTCGAAGAGACCAAAAATCGTAATTCTTTCCCAGAAGAATCGGACCCTGAGTTGGTCCTAAATTGCTAGACGACGCCATGATTTTAAAATTTTAAAAAAAATTGCAGAAGTTATAGAGGGAAATTTCGTATTTACCTCCGATCGCCGAAATGCCAATTCGCCGATGGCCGAAGGGAGATTATCGAGCTTTAATTGGCCCTTAGTCTCCTTGCAATGTGACCACGTGCCTTACTTTTAAACTGCTACGGGATTTTCCCGTTTCTTTGTCTTTCAAATTACTGAAATGCGAAAAATTGCCTTTGGAAAATTCAATGGTCCAGATCTTGTGTGATCTGATGGTCCAGATCTTATGTGATCTGATGGTCCAGATCTTATCGGGATATCGCGAATCGGGACTTCGTGAACCTAGATGACGAGCTCTTTTTTCCCCGCGATTCCCCGATCTCCAATGTTGCGATGGCGTATTCCTTTCGGGACTTTCCTGATTCCTATGATCTCTACCATGCGTCTTCCTATGATGGACGGTCCTGATCCCTTCTCGCGATATCGAGACTTCAAATGCACCTGACGTCTCGTCGTTAGGATCCGCGATTTTTTGAATCCTGTAATGCCGATGGACTTGATTCCTGCCACGTGTCCCAACAGATGGACGATCCTGATTCAACCTCAGGATATCATGACTTGCAATGCTCCATTGACACAACTTCTCTGTCAACTTGAAACTCCAGATGCCGAAACGCCGACAGTTTCCTCGATGTCCGCCACGTGTCCGGTCAAATGGACGGCTGAGATCCGCTATTTCGAGAATCGCGATTTCGCGAGTTTCAAACTCGTGTTGCGACGGTCTTTCAAAACCACGAACACCGATATGTCGATTTGACGACACTTGGATTTTCTGCCACCTGTCCTCTGAGATGGACGGCTGTGATCTTATCGCGATATCATGAATCGCGGTTTCGCGAGTTTCACCGTGGAGTGTCTTTTGTCAATGAGACCTGTGATATCCCGAACTCTGAAATGTCGATGGAGTGATGGCCTGGATCTGCTGCCACCTGTCCTCTGAGATGGACGGTTCACAAATCCTCTCGGGGTTTCGCGATATTGCGTATCGGAGTTTTTGGAGTGCAATCTTTGCTCGTCCAACTCCCGATTCCCGATTTTGCGATGGGATAAAATCAACGGCTCACGATATTTCTTGATCCAACGGTCCAGAATGACTCGTGATTTCACGATTCACGAATTCTCACGAAAGTTTTCTGACCCTTACACCTTGCGAGTCAGCGAAGTGTTGCGATCTCGCCACATGTCTCCTTATGGACGGACCAGATGATGTCGAGATTTCGCGACTTCAAAAGTAAAAAATTTCTCCTATGCGCTCCAGAGGACTAAAGCTTGTGCACCTTCTTGCTGATCCAACGGCTATCGGTCATCTGCGCAAGATCTGACGGCTGCAATTCTTTCACCTTTTCCACTCTCTCCTCGTCCCTTCTGAACTGGTTTCCCACTCTGGATGTGTTTGCACGACGAATCTTACAGCTTCAATGGCAGTTCTGTGCACCTTGAGACGCGTTCTTTACTCCTATGGAAGAAAGATTTGTGAATCTTTCAAAGATTTGAAAGAAATACACGAATTCTTTGTTAACTGCTTCAATCTTTGACAGATTTGTGCGAATTTCGAAAAACTTTAAGCAATTCTGCCTTCTGCAGGGATCTTTACTGAATTTGAAAAAATTCATCGAGTTCTTTAAATGATCTTCCGTTCTGCAGCTCTTCTTCGTCAATCTTTGACGATTCTTGAAAGAAGTGCAAGAATCTTTACTGTTACTTCTTTCTCAGTCTCTGCTTCCTCGTTATTTTGAGCGTTGTATGCTCTGCTTCCGTGTGGAAGTTTCCTGCGAGGATCTTTCGAGAGTATGACGGACTGCTCTCCAAACCTTGTGAAAGAGACTCTGTCGCGTGCTCTCAAGATCCGTGAGGCTCTTCTCTGTGAGGATCGAGTTTCTCTCCGAACTGTGTGAAGAGGCTTACATCTGAAGCTCTGATACCATGATAAATTGTGAAGTAAAGAGAAATGCAGAGAGAAAGAATAAAACATAAAACAATATATTCAAATGTATGAAGAAGAGTACAAAAATGAAGTTTTGAAGAAGTTATGAGAAGATACAATGTAAAGGGAAATAGTTGAGCTAAATAGGCTCAAGCAAGACAAAAATAGAAAGTACAACTGTCCAGTACAGCTGGCAGTGTACAATCAGACTGTTGAGGTTACAATATGTTTAATCTTCCATGGCGTTAAACTAAATTCTATGGGTGCGCTAAGGTTGGTGCGATATTCTTGTCCTTGGACATCTCTTCATAAAACTTAATTAAAGAAAGTTTTGATGCCTTAATTTTTTAGAATAATATCTTCAGTTCATGATTCAATGTGTTTTCCTCTGGGATTCTCCCTTGTCTCCCTAGGGTATAGGAACTACCTTAGCCTTGGAAGTAATGACCGTGTTTCTTGAGTGTTGTCAAGGTTTCATCCTCGGTCGTTGAAATATTCTTTTCTCTCTACTTGGATGCCACAACATCCAAGGACGGACACTTGTAGAACCTCACTGTCTAGATCTTTCAGTGTATCTTGAAGTAAGAGCTCCTCTTTATCTATGTCAAGGTAAAATCCTAGAACTCCTTTAATATCTCCTTATGGTTGTTGTCGGCTCTTAAGAAACCCAAGAGCAGTGTTTACGTAATCTTATGGTCTGAATTAAATGAGAATTGGCATCCTTGTAAATATATTACCACTACCATAACTCTTACTACTAATTGATAGTTAAATTCTTCCCTAAATAAATATTATGAATTAAGTTTCAACACTCGTGGTGATGTAAGTAGCATTGAGTCTAATTTCACTGCTAAAATATCGTGGTTTTTCTTTGTCCCTTTTAATGGTTTATAAGCTAGCTTTGGGTGCTTAAATTATTTTTTAAATGGTATTTGGGTCTTCCCTTGATCCTTAAACCATGGACATGGAAGTGGACATATAAGGTCCTTATTTTATTACTTTAATGTGTCATGATATTCTTAGGTCTTTAATTGGATATGCAAGAAAATATATGAATTATCTTCTCTACTCTTATTTAGGGGTGAACTTTCTTATAGTTCCTCGGGCTTAGAAGTGTAAGGTAGCATTGAAATCCTTCCATGTGGTTATTATGAATGACCCTCTTAGTTCTTCAAGGAGGGTTATGCAAGTTTTTGACATCTTAATATTTTTTATTTTTTTTTGTAATTAGGGGAATCAGTAAAAACGAAAGTATCGTACTCACGTGACATGGGGATGAATCCTGTCGGCTGCCTTATAACCCCTAGGGAGGAACACACAGCCCAGAAGCATGCCCTCCGAGTAAATTAATGTGAGAATCGAGCTTGAGACCTCTTTTCTTTAAAATTTGAAGGACATGGGGGTGGGATTTGATCCACTTATGTGTGCACGGGTCACGATACCATTTAATATAGTATCTTTGGGTGCAACCACACATTCGACCACTACCTCAAGGTGCCCCAATGTCTCCAGGTAAAGCCCTCACGAGAATTGAACCTTTTCCCAACAGTCAAAAACTCCTTGCTTTCCACCATTGGATCCAACCCCTTTGGGCTTTGACTTCTTAATAATAGCTATGATGAATGATTTGTATTTATTTTTTAAAATTGATACATAATGTAAAAGTGGTTTTAAATTTAAAAGGTATTGCTTAAGAAGAATGATCTTCTTATGGGTTCCCATGATGATTATGAAATTTTAGTTCTTCCTTATATACTCCTATAAGATATTCCTTTAAATGAGATGTATAGTTAAGCTACATGAGATTAAGATTGTATTTATGCTCTTGATTTATTAATCTTTATGAAATATCCCTTTACTCATTTACACTCGTTGGTGCTTGAAAAATGATAAGTATAGTAGAATATTCTGTTGCGCCATGAATAATTGATGATTTGGTGAGATTGATGATCTATTTTGGTTTGTGGTTTATGTCAGTCTATGTGATTTAGATACCTCTTTGTTCCTCAGAACAGTCGCGAGTCCTGAGAGCTTAAGTGGTCAAAATCAATCTAATGAATCCTGAACATGAGCATTTCTTATTGTAAATTCTAACCTTGTACAATGTCTACTGTAAACAGATATTCAGAAAAGATACAATGACAAATACAAACATTACACAGATATTTTTCCCCTGGAAACCCAAACTGAGAAAACCAGCATATATTATATTCATTCATTGTGTTACGTTGTTTACAATACAATATACATATAGGAGCCACTGTCATCCAAAACCCTAATCCAATGACATGGATTAGTCCAAAACCCTAATTTCTTAACCGAAAATAGAAAACCATTGGCAAAAATCATGTGCCGAAAAAACCACCTAAATACATGACACGTTTCCCAAGGTAGGTGTCACTACTACTCGTGCAAAGAATATAACACATACCCAACACTTAGGTGTCTTGGAGGTCCTAACCATGTAGGATAAACTGGGAGGATATTTTCCTTTAATATTCAATGATATGGTTGATTAGTTTCTAGTATCTTGCTTTAGTTGATTATGATGTGTTGATTTGTGTCGTTATTAATTATGTTGATGTGTTGATTATGTGTCATTATTTCTTATGATGATGTGTTGATTATGAGTCGTTATTAATAATGTTAATTCATTGATTATGTGGCACTATTAATTATGTTTATGCGTGATTATGAGTTGTTATAAATTAGGATGATGTGTCGATGGTGTTGCTATTCATTATGTGGTGACTTTTTCATTTCCTAATGTGTGTGTGTGTATATATATATACACCTATTGTACATCATGAAATGTAGACGTAAAAAGAGGAGATCGTTACATTTTTTTAGTGTTTGTTGTATAAAGAGAAATCATTAACCCAAAGTTAAAGGATCAAAACCATATTTTTTCTATCACTTTCTTAAAGAAGAAAATTAACATTGTTTAGTTGTCATCAATAATATATTAATAGCCTTAGATGTTTATATAAACCCATATTTTATCTAATAAAATTACCTACTCACAATCTTAAAAGTATTGGGTATCATTTCTATCAAAAGTTATGTTTTTCTCACTTTGTCTACCATTTGATTAATGTTTTGATTAGGAATATTATAAGGGGCATTCAAATTGGCCCATTTTTTGAAATGATGGTTTTTGTGGCGATGCAAAGTTTATCTCCATATATTCATGTTTTGGAAATTCAGGGGATCTAGACCACCTTAAAATAGGTCAAAATTATGGAGGCAAAGTTCTGCTATCCAAGTTCCTTGTAATATCCTAACATTGACCCATCGAATGTATTGGACTAGATTCTGTATAAATTGTTAACGAGTGGCTATAATAACGTGACTTGATGTTATACTTGTATTTTCCACCATAGGTTGCGAAAGCATGTTATTAGATGTTATGAGGATAGAATTACACAATTGAGTGAAATTATCATAATTTTTTCAAATTGAAATAATTATTTTGTCACAATTTTATAATTATGAACTAAGAATTATTTCATAATTGAGAATAAACTCATAATTGAAAAACATATTCATAGTGAGTTTGAAAAAGCTCATAATTGAGTATGGAACTCAAGAAAAAATCTCATAATAGAGAAACAATTCATGATAGGTTGGAAAAAGCTCATAATTAAGCATGAAACTTCTGTATGACTTGTAACTACTCAGTTCACATGCCATCAAGCCTAACTATGACTTGTAATTGATCAATTCACATGCTATCAAAATATCCATGATTTGTATCCACCTATCCATAACTTGTATCCACCTAATTCACATGTCATGAAGCTTATCTCCAATCTCTTATAAAACAATATAAGAAGAGGCCAAATGAAGGCAAAGGGGGGAAGAGTTTTGAGGGTGGTTATGCTATAAACATAGATAAAAAATCTCAAGAAGCTAAGGAAGAGCATCGATAGCTTGGAACTAGGAGGAAAACATGAATAGATCTAAGATATGGATATGTTGTAATTTCTTCTTAATTATAACTAGATCATTGGTTTTCCTCCATTTTATTTGTGTTTTACTCATGAATGAATTGGATATCATCTTATGAATAATAGATCAGGGTAGGTCTAGTAAGTTTATTTCTCCTAACAATGGAAGGATATTGGATATGTAGTTGCTTGGATCTTTACATGGAGGGAGAAAAATGCAAAATATGGATCTGGATCTCAAGATATGCAACAGTCGGGACACATGAGGACAACCACCAATCCAGGGTATGTTCAAATATCCTTCTTGGTTAAAAATGGGAAAATTTACTTAGATCTAGGAAGACCATAGAATTCTACCTCTTTCTGTCTAGGATCAAGGGAAGAACCTAGGGAGATCTTGTTGTTAATTCAAGATCCTTATGAGACTTTGTCTCATAACACTCAATCCATGTGAGCCTAGATAAATGAACCTATGTGTAAATACTGTAAATATGATAATATGGATTCCTAGTGTAGAGATCAATGTCAAGGCCTAACCAGTGAATGTTAGGCAAGTAGTTGATGTAACTATAAATATGTGGAATGCTAGGTAGGCTAGCAATGGTGAGATCAAACTATCTAAATGTTGATCCTAGAATATAATATACACTAGTCCAACATGGTTGCAAAGAACATGACAATAGATATGATTCCATCAAAGAGGTAGAGGAAAGGGGACTTATAATAATGTAATACTCTATTGTCAAGTGTTGGCCTTAGATGTCATCTATTTTCCCATCATGGGCCTTAAATTATGTCTTCTACCTCCATTGACATAGAAACCCAATCATTGAATGCATTTAGAGGTTTATGAGGAAGTCTTCTCACATAGTTAGTGAAGTGCAGGATAAGTACAATCGTTTTGGGGGAGTGTAATATTACTTCATTTCTCCTTTTAGAAATAATGTCAATCATTATTTCCCTCCTCTCTGATTTTTTATTCACTCATTCTATCATTCTCATGATCATGCTATAGAATTCTCATGTTGTGTTTGATGTGGATAAAATCCACTCATGAACGAATTTCTACAATAAATGTGTGAATACAAACTTGTAACCTATTTTAGTTTATCAAAGAACAAGTTTCTATAGCTTTACATCGAGAAAATCACCTCAACAAACTTGGACAATAATGTTTCAAACACCATCATAAGAATTAGCAACTAAAGATAATAATAGAACTAGTTGGAGACATAATATCAACTACTCATAAGAAATAGAAAAGTAAGTGACATTTCCACAACAAACCATAATATTGTTAACACTACACAAATAATAATTCGAGACACATATCCCTATCATATGTTAAGTACTAATATTCCCTATCATTCCTCCCCAAAATACAAGCATTGGCCTCCAATTGTTTTAGAAAAGAATGAAAATTTTATGAAGTTAATGTTGAATGAGAATGACATGGATTCTAACCTTGCATAGTGAAAAAGTAGAAAGTAGTGAATTCCTAATGAGTCTAGCAATTTTTTGTGTTGAAAGATGGATCTAGAATGAGTAGAAGATGAAAATATAGAACAATGTATATAGGATGGTTCATTAAGATCTATGTGTCCAATTTCGATTCATCGTATGTGTTGAAAATATCATATATACGCTCGATTCAATTGGAATATAAGGATGGAAATAATTGTAAACGCGAAGGTAGGATTTACATGATGAACAATCCTAAACTAGGTCGTGAACCAGTGAGAAGAGGCCACCAAATCTAAACTTCCAAGTGACAAGAGAACTCCATAAAAGGTGAGATACTCAAAAGCTTTTATATTTTTCTCATGATGTGATGTCTCAAGGAAATTGAGGGCAATGAGAAATTAAGGAAAATTTTTAAGGAAGAAGTGTACAAGAGTCATCCATACTTGTTGAATGAACCTAGAACCGCAAATCATGAATATAATGATGTTGTGGATATTTTTGTTGAATAATGGTTAAATAATGTTTTTTAACTACATGATTGACCTCATGTGGTAGTTCAAGTGTAGTATCTATAATATACCTAGTGTTATATTTATGTAGTAGAGACATGTTGTTTAATGCATCATATCAGTTATTTTGATCATACTAATGAGGTCAAGGAAAAAACATACCACAATAATCCATATGTGTTCCATAACAACTGATTTTTCCCACAAATCTAGAGCCAAAGAAAAATATGAAATGTATGTGTGTGTGATCTAAGAAGGGGAACCATGATCCTTCCATCTAAGTTCCCAATGATGAGGATGAGGGTCCACTAAAAAGTGCATTTTATTAAAGATGGATTTGATAAAAAAAATTCTCTTATGAACCATTGTCAAATATATAATCATTACAAAATATTAACAAACCTATGTATTATTAAATTTGAAGAAAACAAGCTCTGCTAGGGTTTCCACTATTTAGGGTTTCTTCAAGTTGCATGTGCCTCCCACTGCGGTGTCAGGCCCTCCTCTGCACCAAACCAGATAGTATTGTACCCGCGATCATGTTTGATCCCGCCCCAGCATCATGACCTCATAAAAGGGGGTGAAAAACCCCTGATACATGAACACAACTGTGAATGATGAGGATGGAATCAGAGCCCAACGACCCTCCTTTGAACCACCATCACACCTCAGAGAGAACCTACTACAAGAAGAATAAAGCACTGGGAAAATCATGGACATGGAAGTTGATTCATCGCATCCAAAGGCATCTCGGAACTGGGTACCAGGTAAATGTATGCCACAAGCACCAATATATCCAAAATATGTAATTAAATGTTTAGGGATCTAGCCATCCGAGAAGGATGTCATAAAATGGATCAAGTATTGGTGTAATCCAAAATGTGACTATGAACTACAACTAAGATCAAAAGGCTTCTTCACAATCATATTCTACATCCTGGAGTACAAGGATAGGGTTTTTCAAAATGGTCCATACTTCTACAACTCTGGGGGATTGTACCTACGGTTTTGGATAGATCGCTTCTACCCAGAAAAGGAAGAATTTCCATGTGCCCTGGTCTGGATACCCCTATATTCTCGCCACTATGAGTTCTGGCTCGAGGAAATCCTGACGGGCATTCGAAACATGCTAGGAAGTTATGTCAAATATTTAGAGGCCACGAAGCAGCACAAATACACTTCCTATGCTCGAATATGTTTTTACATTAATATATCAAAATCCCTACCAGGATCTGTTACCGTAGAGTATCAAGACGAAGAATGGACACATACTATAGACTATGAGCACATCCCCTTCATATGTTGGAAATGTCATGAACATGGGAATCCCTTCAGAGTCTACCTCCTCAATGCACCAACACGACCAACAATAGAGAAGCACAACAACATGGTTTCACCCAGGTGCAACAAGAAAATCCCAACCAGAAACTCCTTTGATGCTCTCAACAACTTACTAGACACAGAGGAGGTGGAAAACCCCCACAAAAATATGGTACCAGGAAAAGGAACGGTTAAGGATAAGAAAATCCTTGAGCCAATATTAGAATAGATCTCAGGCCAGAATCCCCAAGCTTACACAACATGAGGAAAAATCCCAGACCATGATGACAGTGACATCATAATGAATATAGATGAAAATTAACTTGAAGACATTGACCTAGATAAGATGGAGGATGCTTTCAACCAAAAAAAACTACAGTCCATTCCTATGGAACAACTCAGAAAATTCCACAAAGTCTTCATTGACTCCACAATAGGAGCCACCTCTTTCCTAGGTGTACACCTGGAGCCCGATCTAGATCCCAAGAGGAACTAGAAAGAATGAAAAAGACGGGGGCGTAAGACAACACAACAACTAATCAAAGAGGTAGGCAATTTCATGATTAACTCAGGACAAATACAACACCTCTCGGAAGGATTTTTTTACCCTCCCCTCAATTAAATATGATGAATATAGTCACTTGGAGTATTAGAGGTCTCAACAAAAGATCCAAACAAAGGATTATTCAAAACTGTGTTAAATCATAAAACCCTGACATATTAATACTCCAAGGAACCAAAAGTGCAGGTAATATGGGAGAAGAAACATTCAAAATATCTTGGAGGCACTGTAACTTCACCTATACTAACTCCAAAGGGTCAGCAGGAGGATTAGCCATCCTTTGGAATCCAACCACAATCATCCCATAACCCACCTATTCAACAGTGGGAACGCTCATGGCTAAATATAGAGAAATAGGGTCTAGTAAAGAAGGAGTCATTACTAATGCCTATGACCCTCAGCTCAACCAAGATAAATATCACTTCATAGAAAATATTTCCTACATCAATACACTACGAGGAAATGAACGATGGATCTTGGGAGGAGATTTCAACATCATCCTCACCCTAGAGGAAAAAAGTGGGGGTCTAAAACGCCTAGAAAATAACAGTAACAAGTTTCACCACCATACAAATATCCTTAATCTAACTAACATAGAAACAAGGAATGGCCCCTATACTTGGACCAACAAGAGAGTAGGAACTCAACACATTTCCAATCTCCTAGATCATTTTCTAATTTCGGAAAAAATAATGCTTGAAGGCCGAATCATTGAGGAAAACATCATACCAAAGGCCGACTCATATCACTCGCTAGTCTAGATTTGGGTAGATATAGTAGCAACACCAAAGTTCAAAACCTTTCGCTTTGATAAATTATTTTTAACCCACCTAGACTTCTCAGAACTTTCCCGAACATGGTGGACCAACGCATAAATTGAACATAGCACGCAAATGTACAAATTCCAACAACGCCTGAAAAATTTCAAAGTACAACTCTAGGAATGGAATAAAAATGTTTTTGGGGACATTTTCCTTGCAATAAATGCCATTGAACAATGTCTAGAGGAGTTTCAATAGGATTTCATGCTCTCAGGATACTTGGAAGCCTTGCTATAGGAAGAAACGACTCTAAAGAAGAAACTTTTAGAAAGACACAAACAAGAGGAGATTTTTTGGAGGCAGAAATATTGGGTTCAATGGCTAAAGGAGGGAGAGAAAAACAAAAATTTCTTCCATCGCTCCATGATCCATAGATGGTACATCAACCACATCAAAAAGCTTGACGAATCAAAGGGAAACACTCTACTGGACCATGCATACATTGAAGATGAGCTAGTAAGCTACTATAAAGAACTTCTCTCAGAACCCCCTTTGGATAGAATGCCATCCATTAGAAGAATCACTCATCATATCCCCACCGTCATCACCAAAGAGTAGAATAAATCCCTGATGAGACCGATCATGCAAGAGGAGGTTGATCATGCTATCAAGGAAATGTCACGAGGTAAGGCCCCTAGGTCAGATGGATTCACCACTTGTTTCTTCGATTATTGTTGGCCAATGATTCGAGAAGAGTTTTGTGCACCGATGGAGGAATCCAGAACCTCAAATCAAGTGACATCATCTCTTAATGCCACACTCCTCACTTTGATCCCTAAAAAAGAGCGTGTCACCAATCCAAAGCAGTTTCGGTCGATTGCGCTCTCTAATTTCATCTACAAGATCATAACAAAAGTCATAGCTCTCAAGCTCAAACCCATACTCCCTTATATCATCTCCAAGGAACAATCAGTTTATGTGGAGGGGCACCACATCATGGACAACATAATTCTGGTGCATGAAATCATCCACTCACTCAAGACTACTTGTACTCCAGGTATGTTGATAAAATTTAACATCTCTAAAGAATTTGATAAACTAAGCTGGAAATACATGCACTCCATCCTCTCAGGCTTTGCGTTCAGTGCGAACTGGACAGACCAGATCATCAAATTCACCTCATCCCCTCGTTTCTCTATATTAGTCAATGGTGTCCCCTCCAGGCCTTTCTCCCCCACCCGAGGCATCTGCCAAGGAGACCCACTCTCCCCTTTCCTCTTTTTGATCATTGAAAAAGGTTTAGGGTGGTACTTATCTGCCTCAATCGCTAATGGCACCCTACAAAGTCTCTCTATAAACAAGCTCCAATAGACAACTTTTCACAACTAGTGTGTTGATGACATGTTGCTCCTGAACACCCTCACTGCCATCGAAGCTGCCAAACCCCGCACCATACTCTCATACTTTAGTGATTCCTCTCGTACCACCTTTAATCTAGAGAAATAAAAAATATTCTTCTTCAACATGCCAACAATATTTCAAAGACACATCTATCGCCTCTTTGATATCCCTCGGTGCTCCCTTCCATCCAAATACCTTAGATTACCCCTGACAAAGTCCGTAGCTCGTAATGCCTCCTGAAACTCCCTTATCCTCTCAATCTCCAATCGCCTCAGCTTGTGTACCTTCATAACCTAGGGTTCCACCTAACAGTAGGGGAAATGATGCCTACAATATCCTTCCCATGGACAACATGCAGGTGGATCATCCCGCACTGCGGTTTCGGGAGGTTCGAGCGGCCTCTGTGGAGCTAAAAACTATAAGAGAGATCCCAATCCCACCTAGTTCCCAACAATACCTTGATATGGATCTTCTCAACTGGCTAGGTGCCTTATTTTGTTTCTAGAAAGATAATGTCTGGAACCAGCAAGAACATATTATCCTGCTACTAGTTAATAGCCAGATGCGGCTACAACTGCCTCCAGATGACATAGCCCTTCTCGAAGACAATGTTGTTAGGAAATTAATAAAGAAAATCCTCATAAAATATGATAATTGGTGTGCATATCTAGCCCAGAAGTCCAATGTTTGGATATCAGACAACAAAAGAGCCAATATAGATGAGTGCAGGGAATTGCTATATATTTCTTTGTATCTTCTAATATGGGGGGAGGTTTCCAATTCAATTTTTATGCTAGAGTATCTGAGCTACATTTTTCATCACATGGACATGGATTTGAATAAGATTTTGGAGGATAATCTGGATGAGAGTACAAGATATCCTTCTTATGTAACAACCCAATTTGGAATGCAGATGAAGAGAGTTGAAATGTATGGATTAGGAAACTCGATAGAGGTTGCAGACCATGTTGGCACAAAGAAAAAATCCCAGTATTGTGGTTGGTCAAGCCCAAGTTTCAGTTTTGAAACCGGGCTATGATAGCATTTGTAAGGACTTCCTATTTCAAGTCCTGAATAGTAAATAAATATCTATTTTGTTGTTTCCTACTGAAATAATCTGCAATTTAAATTATTGTTTTCTTTCATGATTTTCTTATACCATGGATAAATAACAACATAATAACAATAACAGTATAATACCAACAACAACAAAAAAAATAATAACGACAACATAATGATAACATATCAACTGGTAAAATACATACCTCCACCTGCAGGTTGGTTGATTCAGCCCCTGGTTCACTTGTTCTTGTGCTTGCCCGAACTTCCCAACTGATTATTAACCTCCCAAACAACTTGGAACAACCTCTTTGACTCCCTATCTCCAGTAATCCTTACAGTTTACTGGCCCCCGATCCCAAAGTTCCCAACAATAGCAGTGTCGTGTGAGAGTTTTGAAAACCATTTGTTCTCCCAATTTTCCTCCTCCTCTTTCACCTCTTGCAAAAAATTTCCAATACAAAATGATACCCTTCTCGTAGTCCCCTCCTCTCTTCCTTATCCTCCTCTCTCATTCAATTTCTCAACTACCTTATTCATTCATTAATTACTTCACATGCCTTTTAATAATAAAATAATAAAAATAATTATTTATTTTAATAAAAATAAATAAATTTAAAATTAACAACTCTGAAAATTAAATAATCAATTTTGGTTGTTACACTTGATCATTTTTCACTTGCATCTTTGAGCTCTATAGCTTGAGGGTTTTGAGTGAACAAACCCTAGAGATCAACAAGGAGGTGAAAGGTTCATATTTTCCTGATCCAAACTTGGCCAAGGTGGTGAAATGTTTCACCCTCACCATTCTATTCCAGTCCAGTTCCAGTTATTGCATCTTTGTTGAAGAGGGGCACAATTGTTTGGGGTTTTGTGCAGAGAGGGCACACTATTCAGTCAAGGATAGTTTGATTTGGATTTTTGGAGTTATAACTTGAGGAGATCTAATTGGGGTTGTCTTTAGATCACTCAGGGTGACATTCCTTGGCAATGTGGGGTGTTTCTAACCTCCATATTTATTAATTCTCATAGTTGGGAGAATTTTCTATATATAGTGGTTGTGAGTTACATATCTAGTGGTTGGGAGTTAGTTTGGTCATCTACACCCAGGGTATCTCTTCTTCTA
>ML788343.1:210791-232409 GCA_009831015.1 Picea engelmannii | reverse complement strand
GCAAGAAGAAAAGTAAGATGGATCAAAGAAAGAAAGGCTATAAGCCACAACTTTTTAGAACTAGTTCTCAAGGACATCTAACACAAAGTGAGTCTAGGATAACAAATTATTCGGGGAAAAGGCCAAGACAACAACCCATAAAAATGTTGGGGCTATGAGGGAGATCTCATGCATAAAGATTTCCCTCACAAAGAAGAAAGGATGAGTAATATTCTCAACATCCAAGAAGCCAATACATTTGAGGACATGGGAAGAAGCATGCCAAGGATATATGCAGCCTTAGACAAAAAGAAATCAAAATACCAATCTCATATGATTGAAGTAGAATCTAAGATTGATAATCATCACATAGCCATTTTAATTGATTATGGAGCTAGCCATCAATACAAAGATCCTAATCTTGTGGAGAGATTTAGAGAAATCTAGTAGTTGCATTGATTTTAGTGATGTAATAACCCAAAAACAATAAGCTGTATTGGTTTTAGTGAAATTATTACAATGAAAAATGGTTCGATGTATTAATTTAACAAACAAGAAAATTGGTTAAATTTATTGATCAAGTGACATGGCCTAAGGAATAACACACTCCAAACCAATATGAAAACACATATTATGTTGTTGCGAAATACATTCTGAGTGAAAACTTGAAGTTTATCTCTTTTTTTGATGGTATGATTCTTCTATTAGTATTTGCATATTAAAACCATTATAACATTAAAATGTATAGAATTCATTGATATATACAACATAATTATGAAGAACATTTAAGACAATGGTGCATTAAAACCAAAGGCATGCAATATAATGAAACATAATTAAGAACAACATAAGACACTCGGGGAAAAAAACTATTAATATTAGAAAGGAATAGAGATAGGGTCTTAATATTTAAATGTCCCAATGAATTTCAAAATCAATTTCATTTCTCCTATTATTAAGAGGGGTAGGTAAATGGGAAAGCTACATGTAGGGATAAAAGAAAACATGATCATTTAAAGTTTTGACTTGGATAGTTTTGAAGTGATACTCATAGTACTACTCTTTATATTATAAATGATAATAAGTAAATTTCAAATGATGAGATTCATCTCAAACATATACATAATGATCATTTACAATTTTCACATCATCACATGACCACTTGCTATTGGAATCATTCTAGATCCATAATAACTTTTCATTTACCAAATTTCTGGAGGTACAAACCTTTTATCGAGTTTTATACTAAAAAAATAGATATGTATCTTAAACCACTTGATACTCTCAATACTTGATAAATTTAAAATTAAAATATATCTACTCTAATATTAAAATAAACAAACTTAATAAATTTAAAATTAAAATATATCAAATATAATTTTAAAATAAAAAAATATAAAACAAATTTCCGTAATTGAATAGAGCTCTAAATTAGGAAAAATTCCTACCCAATTTGATAAAATATGTATAAACAAAACGTCATAAAAACAAAGTTCCATAATTGAATAGAACTCTAAATTATGGAAAACTCTTATCCAATTTGAAAAAAATAGAGAGAGAAATTGCAAAGTTCCATAATTGAAAATAACTCTAATCTAGGAAAAACTCCTACTCAATTTGACAAAAAATTTATCCATAGAGAATTGAGTGTCTACGGCTTTATTAACTGAACGGTTGTTGTAATTTATATTTTATATTTAATATATCCGTTGCCAGCACTAGACGACAAGTACGGCATCGCACTAGACGACAACTACGGCCTCTTAAAATGGCCCGAGCATCATTGGCCGCTAAAATTCCCGATAACTCTATCACGTCAGAGGGTTATAGATATTAACCTTACGCTAAAGATTTTATTAAATGATGATTTTTTTTCATTTGGATATTTGTTTGAAATCCGAAAAAGAATTGTTGGGTTAATAAATTTGAGTGATTATTTTTATAAAATCCTAATGTTTTAAGAGTTTTTCAATATGTTAATTCATTTATATATTCAAAAATAGATTTTGAACTGTAAAAAATAGTGATTCGTATAAATTTATATCACCAAATTACTGAGAAAAAAACCATTTCTTAAAACAACTAACCAAAATATTAACTTAAATGTGAAAAAAACCACTTTTTTAGAACAACTAACCAAAATACTAACCTAAACGCATTAACCTAAAATGGCTATAAATGGCTATCAGGAGAACAAAGGAACGAATGCTTTAATGTGAAAAAGAAATTAGTCAACCTTCTTTGTCATTAAAATTACGGTAAAGCCCTCAGTTGATGAGTCAGTGGACGTAGTAGTCATCCAGCCATTATTGACTTGGTTGACTCTCTGTAGAGAATCTGAGCTACGCCGTGATTCTTCTGAACAAACGACAAATGTGACTTGACGGATCTGCCCCTAAATTTCTTCGTTAGTGAAACATGAGTGTCACGTGAAACTACTGCGATCCTGCTTTATGGACTTTCGTTCATTTTCTAGAGACTGTCAATTTCACTGCAGGGGCGACAGCGGATGACATTTATTTAACGAATGGATGGATGGCGCTATGCAGCCAACTCGAAGGGTTGAGCTTTGCCTCAACCCGAGTGGCCGGTGTCATCTTCTATTCCTGCGCAAGGCGTTCATAATGCCTGAGAATGAGTTAAGCTGCCATGGCCGATACAACATAGATCGTCCATGGCTCAAGAACTCAAAGAAAAAGAATCGTATTACTGGTTGTGAGAGAGGAAGCCTGAAGCTTTTCTTAATACTGGTGACTCGCGAGTACTTAATACTATAAGTCTGAAGATTCCCCATGATTTGAAGGAGTCGAATAACATGGGCAGTCTGCATTGCAGTGAGGTGGTAAGCAAGAGAACAATATTGAGGATTTAAGCACTGTATGTTTATATATTTCTTCCAGTACGCTTAGATATATGTTGTTTCTAAAGGGGAAGATTGTATGCACTACGGCACCTTACACTACTGTTGGTACGTTTATGTGCGTCACAATATGATATATGCTCTGATAAATTGAATTCTCAGAGTTCTCGTCTCTCAAGTTTTAGTTGCGCAAGCTTTTTCAAATTTTCAATGAAAGATGCTAAAAGATGCTAAACACAAGAGAGATTATCCATTGATTCGGTAATTTAATTTTTCTATATATATATTTTTTTTATATTGGTCTGAAATCTAGTTCTAAATTGTTAAATCTGTATATTAGAGTGGTTATTTTTGTATAATTGGAGTGTCTTATGAATTTTTCAACATTCTGAATCTATTTATGCATTCAAAAATGCAATTTGAATAGCACAAAATTCTAATTTCATTAAGATTTATGTCATTAAACAAAACTTTTCACTTTATTATTATACATATACTTCAATTTGTTGTTAATTAATCTTTTAAATATGGAGAATATATATATTTTTTAAATTGTAGAAAGACAACTGGGAAAATCCTAAAATACTCCATATTATGAAATAACTTTCAAATTAAAAACAATACTCCTTATACCAATATGTTGTTCAATAAGCTCTTCTTTCTTCTTTTCTGTTAAATAAACTTTAAACATGGAAAATATATATTTAAAACAAATTGACCAAATCTCAAAACATTTCATCATTTATTTATAACTTTTTCTGTTAAATAAACTTCTAAATATGGAAAATATATATTTAAAACAAATTGTAAAAAACAAATTGACCAAATCTCAAAACATAAAATCATTTATTTATAACTTTCAAATTAAGAACACTCAATAACTCATTCTTCTTATAAAGACACTAACTCATTCTTATAAAGATTGGGATTTGGTTCATTGATAACAGAGACCTAACATACAAGATAATTAACATGAAGTATAAAAGATTTCTTAGAATTTTTAAAAATCCAATGATAGTTTATTTAGGTTTAAGAGAGGATAGTATGTAAGGATGTTGTTTTTTTGCCTGAATTACTAAAGGGTTTTTTTCAAAAAGCTTAATCTCAAATTTAAAAAGCACCAAGTAGGATCAAAATAAATAGAAAAGTAATTATATGGTTGTTTATAAGATATTGGGTTGAGATGAATTTATACTAGTTTATTTTATTATATAATTTTATAGTTATTATGGTATTTTTGTATTTTTATTTTTTATTATTAGGTTTAGATATTTTTTAACTTTTGCTATTGTTTGTTTTATAAAGAGAGATCATTAACTGAAAGTTAAAAGATCAAAACCATTTTTTCTATAACTTACTTAAAGAAGAAAATTAACATTGTTTAGTTGTCATCAATAAGATATTAATAACCTTAGATATTTATATAAACCCATATTTTATCTAATAAAATTAAATACTTAAAATCTTAAAATATGGACTAGCATTTCTATCAAAAGTTGTGTTTTTTTCACTTCTTCTACCATCTTGATTAATGTTTTGATTAAGAGTATTATAAGGTGCATTCAAATTGACCCATTTTTTTTTTGTAATGATGGTCTTTGCTAGGGTGAAAAATTTAGCTCCATATATTTATGTTTTGGAAATTGTGGTGATCTAGACCACTTTAAAATAGGTCAAAAGTATGGAGGTAAAGTTATGTTATCCAAATTCTTTGTAATATTCGAACATTGACCCATGGAGTGTATTGGACTAGATTTTGTATAAATTGTTAATAAGTGGCTATAATAACCATGGAGTGTATTGGACTAGATTTTGTATAAATTGTTAATAAGTGGCTATAATAATTATAATAATCTGTAATATGTCTTGATGTTATAATTTTATTTTCTATCATAAGTAAAGCATGTTATTAGATGTTATGAGGCTAGAATTACATAATTGAATGAAATTCTCATAAGTATTTCAAAAACAAATAATTATTTTGAAATAATTTCATAATTATGAAATAAGAATTATTTCATAATTGAGAATAAACTTATAATTGAAAAGAAAGTTCATAGTGAGTTTGAAAAAACTCATAATTGAGCATGGAACTCAAGAAAAAAACTCATAATACAAAAACAAATTTATAATAAGTTGGAAAAAGCTCATAATTAAGCATGAAACTTCTATATGACTTGTAACTGCTTAGTTCACAAGCCATCAAACCTAACTATGACTTCTAATTGCTTAGTTCACATGCTATCAAACTATCCATGATTTGTATCCACCTATCTATAATTTGTATCCACCTAATTCACATTGGAGTGAATGGAGTGAAGTGGTAAGCAAGAGATCAATATTGGGATTTAAGCACTGTATGTTATATATTTCTTCGAGTACCCTTAGATATATATTGTTTCTAAAGCGTAAAATTGTATGTACTACGGCTTAAGGTCGACCTTACACTACTGTTGGTACGTTTATTGCCATAATTCATATGTGTGACAATATGATACGTGATCTGACAAATTGAAATCTCACTATTTTTGTTTCTCAAGTTTTCAAGCATTTTCAAATTTTCAATGAAAGATGCTAAACACCAGAGACATTATCCATTGATTAGCATACTTTAACTGATCTATATGTTTTTGTTTGTTTGTTTTTTCTAGTATATTGGTCTAAAATCTGGTCAGAATCTGTATATTGGAGTGGTTAATTTTGTATAATTGGAGTGCTTTAGGGATTTTTCAGCATTCCGAATATATTTCTCAATTCAAAAATGTAATTTTAACAACACAAAATTGTGATTTCATGAAGATTTATGTAACTGGATTCAACAGAAAATAAAAATAAAAAACATAGAATAGTTAATCAAAGCCTTTCACTTTCTCATTGTACATATACTTCAATTTGTTATTCATTAAACTTTTAAATACTAAGAATATATATTTTTTTAAATCGTAGAAATATAATTGGGCAAATCTTAAAATACTTCATAATTTATATATCAGATAACTTTCAAATTAAAAGCAATACTCCTTATCCCAATATGTTGTTCAATAAGCTCTTATTTTCTATTAAATAAACTTCTAAACATGGAGAATATATATTTAAAACAAATTGTAATTGTAAAAAAAATATTGACCCAATGTGTAAACATTTCATCATTTATTTATAACTTTCAAAGAGCAACACTCAATAACTCATTATTTTTATAAAGATTGGGATTTGGTTCATTGAGAATAGATACCTAAAATACAAGATATTTAAGATGAAGTTTAAAAGATTTTTATGAATTTTTCAAATTCCGATGAAAGTCCATTTAGGTTTAAGAGATGATAGTATGTAAGGATGTTGTTTCTTGCCTAAACTACTCAAGGCTCTTTTTCAAAAACTTTAACTCCATATCTAAAAAGGATCAAGAAGGATCAAAACAAATAGAGAAGTAATTATGTGGTTGCTTATAATATACTCGGTTGCGATGAATTTATATTAGTTTGTTTTATTATATAATTTAATAGTTATTATGGTCTCTTTTTATTTTTATTTTTTATTATTAGGTTTAGATATTTTTTAATTTTTTCTAACATCACGCTTTTGTGAGCACATATTATCAACATATTCTTTGAGGACACCAAGTGATCCAGTTATAGTACATGGTTATTTGTTTCGCTTATGGATTTTAATGATGACGTTGATGGTTGTGATTTAATGTTATTTGATATATGTATGTATTGACATATGTTATTGAAGAGTTTTCCCTGAGTGTGCAAGGATGCCGATGGCATCAATGGACCTCCTTGGACTTCAAATTGAGTCAAGGAGTGGATTGTATTGGTTTAAGTATTTGATTTATGAATATGTGGCATATGATTGAGTATAGTATGATTTTTTATATGGATCAGTGACAGTGTTTTGTTACCTGATATTGAGGGAGAGGTGTGGCAACGTCTCTGTCACAGCCTACTAGTACTCACACCGTAGCTCGAATTGTAGGTTAATGATTACCCAGTTCGAAAGGTCCATGATGTCGTGAGGGCCGATTGAGACAATCACTCACAAAAATTTCTAAGGGGTGCGCAATAAGGCAGATTCCTTATTCCTTAGAATCCCTTAGTCTCTCACAAGATTGCATGAATGGATTATTGATTCCAAGGGTTTGACAACTATCAAAACCAGTCAAAGGTGAGTGGGACCCTTAAAGAACGCATATGTGTCTTGAAGGGCACGTCGTGTAAATAAAACACATGAGTCAATGAATATAGGTGGCCTAGAAAACCTTGAAAGAATAATTATAAACCTTGAAAATCTTTATGCCTTGTCATATATGAATAATTAATGAGTAATTTATTATTTGTAAATACCTAATGAAAGTCTAAGTTTAAAAAAAATAAAATAAAGTCTAAGTCTAAGTTCTTGTAAGGAAACTAAACTAAATTATTAACTAAATTAAAAAGGAATGAGGTAAATCATATTAAGAATTACTTAAAACAAAATAAACCTAAAGATTTGATTTAATACACATGTGTGCAAGAAAATACCAAATTGAAATTTAATATAATAAAGGAATAAAAATGAGAGAATATGTGTATGCATAGAATGGTATCTAGAGTATAGCTACCACTAGTCTAATTAGAAGAAGACTCCTATTTTAACTCAACTTAGATTTAGTAATGTGTTAATCATTAAATAAGAATCTGGGGAATAAAGAAAATTTCTAATAATTCTAATAAGAGGGTCAAAAATTCTAATAATTCTAATAAGAGGGTCAATAATTCTAATTTATTAAATTTAAAAGAAAAATAAATGTGCATGTGATAGGTGTCAGTAAGGAAATTTCTATAAAGCAAATGGTCTAGATGGGAAAACAAAAACACACTGGTTATTGGTAAAATTATGTTGTCGAACTATTTTGACTTGTTGTACTTGTGAGAATTTGGATACCCATCTTGAGAGAGAATGGTGGCTTTACCTTGCGAGGAAAGCTCAGAGCTAGAGTATTCTGGATTCTTTGCATGGCCCCTTTGCGGCTCATGGGGTTAAGGGGGAAGAAGAGTACCCCATGGAAGGTACCTATGAAGTCTCCACTGTTAGTAAGTGGGAGGCCGGAAGGAGCGCCATCACGAAATAACAACTTCAAATTCTTCGTCGTTGGTTATGTCATAGTTTTTCTCAACTAAATAAATCTAAGTTATGTGTTAAGTTGTGTTCCTTCTTCAAATCCATAATCAATTTCTACATGCTTGCGTTTACTCATACAGTGCACACATATAATTTGATCATTGCCTTTTTAGTTTCAAATATGAACTTGAATGTATAGGAAACATTTTAATCGTTGTTAGTCAAATTTCGATCTAGTCTTGATTTAAATTCCATGTGGTTTTTGAATTAAATTAAAATTTAAACCCCGAATCTATTTCTCTTGTTAGTTGTTGCCAGTCTAAAATCCTTGACTCGGTGATTCTTTAAAGATCACCGAATTGTCTAGTAGAATTCGAATCCGAATGAACGTTTTATCGTTCTGAAAGGGAATGTTTCATTAATAATAAAATATGTTTTAGTGTTCTGATGAAAAGTGTTATTTAGCCCCTCAAAAGAGTGATTTTATTAGAAAAAAATTGTGACTGAAAGAGTTTTGTGAATTCTATACCAAGCAGGTATTATATTGACAAATCGAGATCGTCTGGAGAAAACATAGCGTAATGGATATGCTCGCAAGGAACCCTTGTGATTGTTGTGTGAAGTTGAATGTGGAAAATCTGCTATCATATTGCGTCCATGTCGATTGGAGCTTTTCGTTGTCTTTCTATATTTTTCGTAGTCCTTTTGGAATGGTTGAACTCTACCTTGATATCCGCGATTGTTGGGCGTGAGCCTTGTTTTCCTCCACCACGAGATTCCTGTAAGTGTAGACACACCGTCTCAACTACTTCCATGGCGTTAAACTAAATTCTATGGGTGCGCTAAGATTGGTGCGATACACTTGTCCTTTGACATCTCTGCATAAAACTTAATTAAAGAAAGTTTTGATGCCTTAATTTTTTAGAATAATATCTTCAGTTCAGGATTCAATGTGTTTTCCTCGGGGATTCTCCCTTGTCGCCCTAGGGTATAGGAACTACCTTAGCCTTGGAAGTAATGACTGTGTTTCTTGATTGTTGTCAAGGTTTCATCCTCGGTCGTTGAAATATTCTTTTCGCTGCCTTGGTGTCCTATCACAGTTTTCGGAATTTTGGATGTTGATCTAGTTTATTGACTGACGAATCTACTTGGATGCCACAACATACAAGGACGGACACTTGTAGAACCTTACTGTCTAGATCTTTAAGTGTATCTTGAAGTAAAAGCTCCTCTTTATCTATGTCAAGGTAAAATCCTAGAACTCCTTTAATATCTCCTTATGCTTGTTGTCGGCTCTTAAGAAATCCAAGAGAAGTGTTTACGTAATCTTATGCTCTGAATTAAATGAGAATTGGCATTCTTGTAAATATATTACCACTACCATAACTCTTACTACTAATCGATAGTTAAATTCTTCCCTAAATAAATATTGTGAATTAAGTTTCGACACTCGTGGTGATGTAAGTAGGATTGAGTCTAATTTCACTGCTAAAATATCGTGGTTTTCCTTTGTCCCTTTTAATGGTTTATAAGCTAGCTTTGGGTGCTTAAATTATTTTTTAAAGGGTATTTGGGTCTTCCCTTGATCCTTAAACCATGGACATGTAAGTGGACATATAAGGTCCTTATTTTATTACTTTAATGTGTCATGATATTCTTAGGTCTTTAATTGGATATGCAAGACAATATATGAATTATCTTTTCTACTATTTAGGGGTGAATTTTTTTATAGTTTCTCGGGTTTAGAAGCGTAAGGTAGCATTGGAATCCTTCCATGTGGTTGTTATGAATGACCCTCTTAGTTCTTCAAGGAGGGTTATGCAAGTTGTTGACTTATTTATATATATATATATATATTGTAACTAGGGGAATCGGTAACAACCACAGTATTGTACTCACATGACACGGGGTCAAATCCTAGCGGTTGACTTATAACCCCTAGGGAGGAATGCACAGCCGACAAGCACGCTCTCCGAGTAAATTGGGGTGAGAATCGACCTTGAGACCTCTTTTCTTTAAAATTTGAAGGACATGAGGGTGGGCTTTGATCCACTTATGTGTGCACAGGTCACGATACCATTTAATATAGTATCTCTAGGTGCAACCACACCTTCGAACACTACCTCAAGGTGCCCCCATGGTTCCAGGTAAAGCCCTCACGAGAATTGAACCTTTTCCCAATGGTGAAAATCTCTTCTCTTTCCACCATTGGATCCAACCCCTTTGGGCTTTGACTTCTTAATAATAGCTATGATGAATGATTTGTATTTATTTTATAAAATGGATACATAATGTAAAAGTGGTTTTAAATTTAAAAGGTATTGCTTAAGAAGATTGATCTTCTTATGGGTTCCCATGATGATTATGAAATTTTAGCTTTTCCTTATATACTCCTATAAGATATTCCTTTAAATGAGATGTGTGGTTAAGCTACATGAGATTAAGATTGTATTTATGCTTTTGATTTATTAATCTTTAGGAAATATCATTTTACTCATTTACACTCATTGGTGCTTGAAAAATGATAAGTATAGTAGAATATTCTGTTGTGCCATGAATAATTGATTATTAGGTGAGATTGATGATCTATTTTGGATTGTGGTTTATGCCGATCTATGGGATTTAGATACCTCTTTGTTCCTTAGAACAATCACCAATCTTAAGACCTTAAGTGGTCAAAATCAATCTAATGAATCATAAACATGAGCGTTGCTTATGTGTCTTGGAGGTCCTAACCATGTAGGATAAATTGGGAGGATATTTTCGTTTAATATTCAATGACATGGTTGATTAATTTCTAGTATCTTGCTTCAGTTGATTATGATGTGTTGGTTTGTGTCGTTATTAATTATGTTGATGTGTTGATTTGTGTCGTTATCAATTATGTTGATGTGTTGATTATGTGCCTCTATTAATTATATTTATGTATCATTATGCGTCGTTATTAATTAGGATGATGTGTCGATGGTGTTGCTATTCATTATGTGGTGACTTTTTCATTTCCTAGTGTGTGTGTGTGTGTGTGTGTATACACCTATTGTACATCACGAAATGTAGACGTAACAAGAGGGGATCGTTACATTTTTTTATTGTTTGTTGTATAAAGAGAGATCATTAACCCAAAGTTAAAATATCAAAACCATCTTTTTTCTATGTCTTTCTTAAAGAAGAAAATTAACATTGATTAGTTGTCATCAATAATATATTAATAGCCTTAGATGTTTATATAAACCCATATTTTATCTAATAAAATTACATACTTACAATCTTAAAAGTATTGGGTATCATTTCTATCAAAATTTATGTTTTTCTCACTTCGTCTACCATTTGATTAATGTTTTGATTAGGAGTATTATAAGGGGCATTCAAATTGGCCCATTTTTTGAAATGATGGTTTTTGCGACAATGCAAAGTTTAGCTCCATATATTCATGTTTTGGAAATTCAGGTGATCTAGACCACCTTAAAATAGGTCAAAAGCATGGAGGCAAAGTTCTCCTATCCAAGTTCCTTGTAATATCCTAACATTGACCCATGGAATATATTGGACTAGATTATGTATAAATTGTTAAAGAGTGGCTATAATAATGTGACTTGATGTTATACTTGTATTTTCCACCATAGGTTGCGAAAGCATGTTATTAGATGTTATGAGGGTACAATTACATAATTGAGTGAAATTCTCATAATTATTTCAAAAGGAAATAATTATTTTGTCACAATTTTATAATTATGAAATAAGAATTATTTCATAATTGAGAATAAACTCATAATTGAAAAACATGTTCATAGTGAGTTTGAAAAATCTCATAATTGAGTATGGAACTCAAGAAAAAATCTCATAATAGAGAAAAAAATCATGATAGGTTGGAAAAATCTCATAATTAAGCATGAAACTTGTGTATGACTTGTAACTGCTTAGTTCACATGCCATCAGGCGTAACTATGACTTGGAATTGCTCAGTTCACATGCTATCAAAATGTCCATGATTTGTATCCACCTATCCATAACTTGTATCCACCTAATTCACATGTCATGAAGCTTATCTCCAATGTCTTATAAAACACTATAAGAAGAGGCCAAATGAAGGCGAAGGGGAGAAGAGTTTTGAGGATGGTTATGCTATAACAATAGAGAAAAAATTTCAAGAGGCTAAGGAAGAGCATCAATAGCCTAGAAATAGGAGGAAAACATGAATAGATCTAAGGTATGGATATGTTGTAATTTCTTCTTAATTATAACTAGATCATTGGTTTTCCTCGATTTTATTTGTGTTTTACTCATGAATGAATTGGATATCATCTTATGAATAATAGATCAAGGTAGGTCTAGTAAGTTTATTTCTCCTAACAATGGAAGGATATTGGATATGTAGTTGCTTGGATCTTTACATCCAGGGAGAAAAATGCAAAATATGGATCTGGATTTCAAGAGATGCAACAATCAGGACACATGAGGACAACCGCCAATCGAGGGTATGTTCAAATATCATTCTTGGTTAAAAATGGGAAAATTTACTTAGATCTAGGAAGACCATAGAATTCTACCTCTTTTCGTCTAGGAACAAGGGAAGATCCTAGGGAGATATTTTTGTTAATTCAAGATCCTTATGATACTTTGTCTCATAACACTCAATCCATGTGAGCCTAGATAAATGACCCTATGTGTAAATACTGTAAATATGATAATCTGGATTCCTAGTGTAGAGATCAATGCCAAGGCCTAACCAGTGAATGTTACGCAAGTAGTTGATGTAACTATAATTATGTGGAATGTTAGGTAGGCTAGAAATGGTGAGATCAAACTATCTAAATGTTGATCCTATAATATAATATACACTAGTCCAAGATGGTTGCAAATAACATGACAATAGCTATGATTCCATCAAAGAGGTAGAGGAAAGGGGGCTTATAAAAATGTAATACTCTATTGTCAAGTGTTTGCCTTAAATGCCATCTATTTTCCCATCATGGGACTTAAATTAATTCTTCTACCTCCATTGACTTAGAAACCCAATCATTGAATGCATTTAGAGGTTTATGAGGAAGTCTTCTCACATAGTTAGTGAAGTGCAGGATAAGTACAATCATTTTGGGGGAGTGTAAGATTACTTCATTTCTCCTTTTAGAAATAAAGTCAACCATTATTTCCCTCCTCTCTCATTTTTTATTCACTCATCTATCATTCTCATGATCATGCTATAGAATTCTCATGTTGTGTTTGATGTGGATAAAATCCACTCATGAACGAATTTCTACAATAAATGTGTGAATACAAACCTATAACCTATTTTAGTTTATAAAAGCACAAGGGTATATAGCTTTACATCGAGAAAATCACCTCAACAAACTTGGACAATAATGTTTCAAACAAGATCATAAGAATTAGTAACTAAAGATAATAATAGAACTAGTTGGAGACATAATATCAACTACTCATAAGAAATAGAAAAGTAAGTGACATTTTCACAAAAACCATAATATTGTTAACACTACACAAATAATAATTCGAGACACATATCCCTACCATATGTTAAGCACTAATATTTCCTATCATTCCTCCCAAAAATACAAGCACTGGCCTCCAATTGTTTTAGAAAATAATGAAAATTTTATGAAGTTAATGTTGAATGAGAATGACATGGATTCTAACATTGCATAGTGAAAAAGTAGAAAGTAGTGAATTCCTAATGAGTCTAGAAAGTTTTTGTGTTGAAAGCTGGATCTAGAATGAGTAGAAGATGAAAATATAGAACAATATATCTAGGATGGTTCATTAAGATCTATGTGTCCAATTTCGATTCATCGTATGTGTTGAAAATATCATATATATGCTCAATTCAATTGGAATATAAGGATGGAAAGAATTGTAAACGTGAAGGTAGGATTTACATGATGAACAATGCTAAACTAGGTCATGAACTAGTGATAAGAGGCCACCAAATCCAAACTTCCAAGTGAGAAGAGAACTCCATAAAAGGTGAAATACTCAAAAGTTTTTATATTTTCCTCATGATGTGATGTCTCAAGGAAATTGAGGCCAATGAGAAAGTAAGGAAAAGGTTTAAGGAAGAGGTGTACAAGAGTCCTCCAAACTTGTTGAATGAACCTAGAACCCCAAATCATGAATATAATGATGTTGTGGATATTATTGTTGAATAATGGTTAAATAATGTTTTTTAACTACATGATTGACCTTATGTGGTAGTTCAAGTGTAGTATCTATAATATACCTAGTGTTATATTTATGTAATAGAGACATGTTGTTCAATGCATCATATTGGGAACTTTGATCATACTAATGAGGTCAAGGAAGAAACATACCACAATAATCCATATGTGTTCCATAACAAGTGATTTTTCCCACAATCCAGAGCCAAAGCAAAATATGAAATGTATGTGTGTGTGATCTAAGAAGGGGAACCATGATCCTTCCATCTAATTTCCCAAGGATGAGGATGAGGGTCCACTAAAAAGTGTATTTTATTAAAGATGGATTTGATAAAAAAAAATCTCTTATGAACCATTGTCAAATACACATTACAAAATATTAACAAACCTATGTATTATTAAATTTGAAGAAAACAAGCTCTGCTAGGGTTTCCACTATTTAGGGTTTCTTCAAGTTTCATGTGCTTCCCACTACGATGTCAGGACCTCCTCTGCACCAAACAAGACAATATTGTACCCGCGATCTTGTTTGATCCTGCCCCTTCATCATGACCTCAGACAAAGGGGTGAAAAACCCCTGATACAGGAATCTAGCTATGAATGATAAGGATGGAGTCAGAGCCCAACGACCCTCCTTTGAACCACCATCGCACATAAGAGAGAACCTACTACAAGAAGAACAAAGAACTGGAAAAATCATGGACATGGAAGTCGATTCGTTGCATCCAAAGGCATCTCGGAACTAGTTAGCAGGTAAATGTATGCCACATGTGACAATATATCCAAAATATGTAATAAAATCCACAAGGGTTGGAGAACATATCCAGTTTATGAAATATTACTCTCGAATAGGAAAATGTTTAGGGATCTGGCCATCCAAGAAGGATATCATAAAATGTATCAAGCATTGGTGGAATCCACAGGGTGACTATGAACTGCAACTAAGCTCAAAAGGCTTCTTGACTATCATATTCTACATCTTGGAGTACAAGGATAGGGTTTTTGAAAATGGTCCATACTTCTACAACTCTGCGGGATTGTACCTACAGTATTGGACAGATCGCTTCTACCCAAAAAAGGAAGAATTTCCATGTGCCCCAGTCTAGGTACACCTATGTTCTCGCCCCTAGGAGTTCTGGCTCGAGGAAATCCTGACGGGCATTCGAAACACGCTAGGAAGGTATGTCAAATATTTAGAGGCCACGAAGGAGCACAAATACACTTCCTATGCTCAAATATGTTTTTACATTAATATATCAAAATCCCTACCAAGATCTGTTACCATAGAGTATCAAGATGAAGAATGGACACATACCATAGACTACGAGCACATCCTCTTCATATGTTGGAAATATCATGAACATGGGAATCTCTTCAGAGTCTACCCCCTCAATGCACCAACACGACCAAAAACAGAGGAAGCACAACAAGATGGTTTCACCTAGGTGCATGGGTGCAAGAAGCAAACATTACAAAAATCCATGCAGATAGGAAACAATAAAATCCCAACCAAAAAATCCTTTGATGCTCTCAGCAACTTAACGGACACAGAGGAGGTGGAAAACCCCCACAAAAATATGGTACCAGGAAAATGAACTGGTAAGGATAAGAAAATCCTTGAGCCAGTATTAGAACGGATATCAGGCCAGAATCCCCAAGCTTACACAACACAAGGAAAAATCCCAGACAAGTGACATCATAATGAAGATAGATGAAAATGAGCTTGAATACATTGACCTAGATAATATGGAGGATTCTTTCAACCGAAAATAACTATAATCCATTCCTATAGAACAACTAAGAAAATTCCACAAAGTCTTCATTGACTCCAGAGCAGGAGCCACCTCTCGCCTAGGTGTACACTTGGAGCCCGATATAGATCCCAAGAAGAACCAGAAAGAAATAAAAATACGAGGGTCTAAGACAACACAACAACTAATCAAAGAGGTAGGCAATTTCATGATTAACTCAAGAAAAATACAATGCCTCTCAGAAGGATTTTTTTACCCTCCCCTCAATTAAATATGATGAAGATAGTCACTTGGAATATTAGAGGTCTCAACGAAAGATCCAAACAAAGGATTATTTGAAACTGTGTTAAATCATAAAACCTTGACATATTACTACTTTAGGAAACCAAAAGTGCACGTAATATGGGAGAAGAAAGATTCAAAATATTTTGGAGGCAATGTAACTTCACCTATACTGACTCCAAAGGGTCAGCAAAAGGATTATCCATCCTCTGGAATCCAACCACAATCATCTCGGAACCCGCCTAATCAATAGTGGGAACGCTCATGGCTAAATATTGAGCAATATGGTCTAGTAAAGAAGGATTCATTACTAATGTCTATGACCCTCAGCTTAACAAAGAAAAATATAACTTCATAGACAATATTTCCTACATCAACACACTATGAGGAAATGAACGATGGATCTTGGGAGGATATTTCAACATTATCCTCACCCTAGAGGAAAAACGTGGGGGTCTAAAACGCCTAGAAAATGACAGTAACAAGTTTCACCACCTTATAGATATCCTTAATCTAATTGACATAGAGACAAGGAATGGCCCCTATACTTGGACCAACAAGTGAGTAGGAACTGAACACAATGCCAATCTCCTAGATCGTTTTCTAATTTTGGAAAAAATAATGCTTGAAGGCCGAATGATTGAGGAAAACATCCTAGCAAAGGCCAACTCATATCACTCGCTAGTCTAGCTTTGGGTATATATAGTAGAAACACCAAAGTTCAAACCCTTTCGATTTGATAAATTATTTTTAACCCACCCGGTCTTCTCAGAACTTTCCTGAACATGGTGGACCAATGCATAAATTGAACATCACACGTAAATGTACAAATTCCAATAGCCCCTGAAAAAATTCAAACTACAGCTTGAGGAATGGAATAAAAATGTTTCTGGGGACATTTTCTTTGCAATAAATGCCATTGAACAATGTCTAGAGGAGGTTCAACAAGATTCCATGCTCTCAGGATACTCGGAAGCCTTTCTATAGGAGGAAATGACTCTAAAGAATAAAATTTCAGAAAGACACAAACAAGAGGAGATTCTTTAGAGGTAGAAATATCGGTTTCAATGGCTAAAGGAGGGAGAAAAAAACACAAAGTTCTTCCATCGCTCCATGATCCACAGATGGTACATCAACTACATCAAAAAGCTTGAGGAATCAAAGGGAAACACTCTACTGGACCATGCAGACATTGAAGATTAGAGAAGAGTTTTGTGCACTGGTGGAGGAATCCAGAACCTCAAATCAAGTGATCTCATCTCTTAATGCCACATTCCTCAATTTGATCCCTAAAGAAGAGTGTGTCACCAATCCAAAGCAGTTTCGGCCGATTGCACTCTGTAATTTCATCTACAAGATCATAACAAAAGTCATAGCTCTCAAGCTCAAACCCAGACTCCCTTATATCATCTGCAAGGAAAAATCAGGTTATGTGGAGGGGAACCACATCATGGACAACATAATTCTAGTGCATGAAATCATCCACTTGTTCAAGACTACTTGTACTCCAGGTATTCTCATAAAACTTGACCTCTCTAAAGAATTTGATAAACTAAGATGGAAATACATGCCCTCCATCCTCTCAGCCTTTGGGTTTAGTTTGAACTGGATAGACTGGATCATGAAACTCACCTCATCTGCCCGTTTCTCTATATTAGTCAATGGTGTCCCCTCTAGTCCTTTCTCTCCCACCCGAGGCATCTTCCAAGGAGACCCACTCTCCTCTTTCCTCTTTTTGATCATGGAAAAAGGCTTAGGGTGGTACTTATCTGCATCAATCGCTAATGGAACCCTACAAGGTCTCTCTATACACAGCCTCCAACTGACAACTTCTCACAACCAGTGTGTTGATGACACCTTGCTCCTGAAGACCACCACTGCCATCGAAGCTGCCAAACTTTGCACCATACTCTCATACTTTAGTGATGCCTCTGGTACCACCTTTAATATCGAGAAATAAAAAAAATTCTTCTTCAACACGCCAACAATATTTCAAAGACACATCTATCACCTCCTTGACATCCCTCGGTGCTCCCTTCCATCCAAATACCTTGGATTACCCCTGACAAAATCTGTAGCTCGTAATACCTCATGGAACTCCCTTATCCTCTCAATCTCCAATCACCTCACCTCTTGTACCTTCATAACCCTTAATCTCCCTACAAATATTGTCCTCTTGAAATCGGTGCTTCAAGGAATCCAGGCCTACATGTTTTCATCTTTGGCAACCCCACAAACATTCATAAAAACACATAATAAATATTTAGTAGAGCTTCCTCTGGCATGTCCGGAAATAGGGAAAAATGTGGTCCTTGGTCAGTTGGGATAAGCTTTGCAAACACACATTCCTAGAGGGATTGGGGCTCTATGATCCAGGGAAACTTAACAGTGTTATGGGAGAAAAAATTTGGTGGCAATGGCTCAAATATCCTCATGAACTTTGGGCACAACTCTAGAGGCACAAATACACCCCCTATCTACAACAAGAGGAACTCATAAGGCTCAACGATCAGATCCAGGGATCTAATATTTGGAATGCATCCTGGAGCAATCTCCCGCTCATCCAAAAGAAAGCCTTCTAGGAAGCTATAAATGGACAAAGTGCTCAATTCTGGACAGATGCCCAGAAACAAATCCCTCACTTGCAATCACTGGACAACTTAACCCCCTAACAAACCTACCTTCTAGAGTTAAGAGGCCTCAAAGTAGCTGATCCCTGGCATAATACCCAACACCACACACCCTGACGCAGTTGGAAAGTGATTCCTCAATGTTTGAATCCACTGGGAAACTTCAAGATGCAACCTTTGCTAGAAGCAGTGGGCAATAGGAAAATATGTATCAACACAGACAAGGACATCCTCCATTGGGGATATTCCACGACATGTAATTTAACAATAAAGGAGTCCTATAAGATTCAAGAGAACTTCCACAATTAGGAAAGATATCACATTTGGCACATAATTTGGAAGACCAGGCTCTGGCCAAAGGTCTTCATCTTTCTCTGGCTCCTAGTATAGAATAGACTCCTCAACTGGGATAACCTAAGGAAACAGGGCTTCATTGGGCCCTCCATTTTCCATTTATGCAACCAACATGAAGAAACCATGGAACATATATTTAATCAATGTCAAGTCAGTAATCATATCTCAGACCAAGCCACAACAATCATTAGGCAAGCAAAGCGTGACAGAACTAGTATTCCCAACACTATAAAATATTGGGGATCTAGGGACTACAAAAGACCAATTCTAAACAGAATCTGGAAACTTATGCCAGGTCTTATCATTTGGTAGCTCGGGAAAGAGATAAATTGGCGCATCTTCCACTCTCAACCCTCTCGCCTCCTTGATATATGGGACAAGAATACAACAAGCATTTGGGAAACAATTCAAATTTAGACTTGGACTCAAGAGGATATCCGTGATGCCCCCCCAGAATCCAATATTTTCACTACCTGGAAGAGGATCGCCCCGAAGACACCTCTCCTTCTATCCAATCTCCCTGCCCCTCCAATACGATGCTCCACCTTCTCGAGGTCCCCCCCCCCATGTTTTTGGAAGATGAATTTATATGGAGAATCCAAGGGAAATCTCGAACCAACATGCTACACAACGATTATTAGAGACAACACATGGAAAATCAAGTGCCTCTGAGTAGAATTTTTGGGGCATGATACGAACAACTCAGCTAAGCTTTGGGTCCTTATCAAAGGCCTCCAACTAGATCTAAGCCTTAATTTGAAGCCCCAAATAATAGAAGGAGATTCTAAAATCATCATCTCTTTGGCCACAAAGGTTATCCAAGGATCGGACCCAGAAAAATCACACCTAGTTGGTGCCTCACAGATCCCCCCTCTCTTATACAAGCCTCACTACTCCCCCCCATCACTATCATCCACTAACACATTAAACGGGAGGCCAACACAGTAGCAAACTGACTAGGAAATGAGGGTGCAATACTTAGGCAGAGCTCCTCATCATTAATACCCTAGACCATCAGAATTCACAACTTCTATAGTAGTGCCAAGAAATGTTTCTATAGGATTGCCTCTCCCCAGATGGGGTGACACATGGAGTACACACGTCATTGGATGGGGCAAATACAAGGGCAGTTAAATCCCCTCGCCGCCACCCTCCTCCCCTGTCTAGTCGAGATGTCTAGTTTACATGAATGCTAAGGTTTAGTGCATTGGGCGTTAATGGAGGCTCAGGCTTGGCTCCTCGACATTAGTATGAAACCGGTAACTGCCATTAGTCCTGCACTAATGGCTACTAGAGACATCAACTCCTCCATCCTCCTGTTATTTTCGTCTCATGGGGGGTTCTGTATCAAGAATTTGGCCGATGTTCACAGTCTCATTCTTATTTTTTTGCTCCATACCCTCGCTTGCACCACTGTTGATTCCCCTCACTCTATTATCTTCTCAAGAATGCCTCGCTGAAGACGTAAGCCCTGGCAAGAGCCAAACTATTATAGCCAGTTTGGTAGAAAACAACTCCTGGGACCAACCTCCTTAGCTCTCATACTAGACGACAACTCGGAGAATCCACCTTCTTCTTGTTAGAATTGGTTTGAAGAAGCTCAACTAGAGCCCCGTTGTTCAAGTACAAAGGGTCTCCATTGAGTCTTCTCGGTGGAAGAAGCAATTTTGCCCAACTGGGAAGAAGTTTTTCTTCTCCTTATGTCAACTTCCTTGGAACATCGACCAACCACCTGCACCCCCTTCTAGGAGCCAACCGAGACACGATGCATTGTGGAAGAGGGAATCTCGCTTCCGAAAGAGCACTTGCGACATAATTTGGATGCCACTATGGAAGAGGACCCTGCCATGGATTCCTCCGCCGCAAATGATTTTTCCACTGCTACCATGGATGAAGAATGTAGAACAAATGAGGCAGATGATGAAGCTGATGAACATGTTCATCCATCTCCCATCTCTTGCAGGCTTATGAAAGACCACATGGTCTTGATATTCGAGATGCGCAACGATTTGACAGAGAAACAACATCACCAAAGGACCCTCAACAAGAGTTTGGGAATCTTTTACCATCGTTTCATCTTCATAGTTCACCATGATGAACGCCCGGGTTTGCCCCATGTCTAGTGCTCTCAAAAGTTTTTTATTTAGTCTAATTGCTAAGTTTTTGCAATTTTGTCACACCACAAAATCTGGTTCTGGATCGATAAGTGGTCGGGGCATTCAGTCCACTGCCTATTCTCGTTTCCATGCTTGTGGAAAAACAGGTGGCAAGTCCCCATGTTTGTATGTTGACATTTGTCTCTTTTTTTAGGTTTAGGAACAATCAATAGTTGTTTGATCCACGCATTCTAGTTTCCACTGCAGTGGCAAAATAGATGCCATGCTATAGTGTATACTCAAAAACGTGTGTTTTTTGCTAAGGCAAGGTAATACAATATATATATATATATATATATATATATATATATATATATATATATATATATATAA